>PITA01002628.1:0-85447 GCA_004023965.1 Spilogale gracilis | reverse complement strand
CATCAACAGATGAATGGATAAAGAAGACGTGGTCCATATGTACAATGGAATACTATGCCTCCATCAGAAAGGATGAATACCCAACTTTTGTAGCAACATGGACGGGACTGGAAGAGATTATGCTGAGTGATATAAGCCAAGTAGAGAAAGTCAAGTATCACATGGTTTCACTTATGTGCGGTGCATAAGGGGTAATACAGAGGACAGTCAGAGAAGGAAAGTAAATGGGAAGTAGGGTAATTCAGGGAGAGAAACGAAACAAGAGAGACTTTGGACACAGAAACAAACTGAGGGACTTGGAGGGAGGGGGTGGGGGATGAGAGAGCCTGGTGGTGGGTACTGGGGACACCTACTACATGGAGCACTGGGTGTGGGGAATGGGGAATGAATCTTGGAACACTGAAAAAAAATAAAAATTAAAATTAAAAAAAATCACTAGTCTGCCATCCCTGACAATGAAGGCACACTGTGCTCTTTGGGTCTCAGTCTCCATGGAGCTGCCTTGTGGGGGGCAGGGGTGGCGGTGGAATGGTGGGTGAGGAGTGATGGGACGAGGGGAGCACAGCTTTGGTACTTCCAGCCAACCTCTGTAATGCAGTTCTATTTAAACCCTTGTGAAATGTGGTTTATAAACTATTGCTAAAAAAAAAAAACAAGACAGGAGGGGGAGGAAAAGGGTTTGGAACCACGTGGTATCAAGGGAATGTGGCCTGGTTCTTGACAGTCACACGCACTCTTTTCTTAGCTCTGATCATCTTGGTTCTGGGTTCCTGCACAAGCTCAGGGGTGTAGGAAGGGTGCCGTGAAGGACTCCTCACCAGCCACAAAATGCTCCTCTCAGCCGCATCCTGGGGAAGCAGGCCAGTATGAAAACCAGCACCTGTTTCATAGGTTTTTAAAGAATGGATTTACTTCCAGGAAAATGGAAGCATCCTACTCATCAATCAATTTGTGTCAGTAAAAATCAAGACAATGTTTCAACAAGTCCTTGGTCTCCTCCAGGAATCCGAAGGTGGTATTGTGTTTTGCCCCAGCATTGCAGAAATACTCCAGACATCCTCCAGTGGGGAGCAGGTGGCCTTGTGAACACACTGAGGGATGGGGCGTTGACAAGCAGAAGGACCAGCTCCCTGAACCTCCAACTCTGTCTCAGGAGACCTGCTCACAACATCACTGCCTTCTCAGGGCCAGGAAGTGTGGCTGACCTAGATGTTTGATTCCTTTTGATTCTGCATGGGAGCAGGAGTCAGAAAAAAGAAGCTCTTTTATCTGGTCTTAATTAAACACAATATGCATAGAAGCGACATCTCTGTACAAGTGTGGAAGTGAGGCCAGCCACCTCCAGGAGGAGCATCTCTGATGGCAGGAGCTGAGCTCTCACACATGACCGTCATCCACACGCAAACTGGGAATTCCTTCTTCTAGACCTGGTCTGCCCTTGTCTGAACTGCTCGTATAGAGTCTAATGTAATTATTAGTCGTCTTCCCACCTACATTATAAGCATTTTGAGTTACTAACCACTTCTCTTCTTTTTTTATTTTAGTTTTTAAATTCAATTTTAATTAACATACAGTGTGTTGGTTTCATAGGTAGAATTTAGCGATTCATCAGTTACATAGAACAGCCAGTGCTCATTCGCTATAGCTAACCACTTCTCATATTTTCCTCCTCCTCCTTCACTACTTTGAGGCCAGTCAGGACACAAGACATAACAGAGAAGTGGGATTGTTTTAAACCCCACAGGGTCTCTCTCCTACTAAGCTTTTTTTAACTATGAATTTTTTTTTGTTTTAATTATGAATTTAATTAGGGATATTAGGGTCCTAAGTGCTGTACAGTTTTCTTCTTTTTCTTTTTAAAAAGATTTTATTTATTTATTTGACAGAGACAGACACAGCGAGAGAGTGAACACAAGCAGGGGGGGCAGGGGAGGGAAAAGCAGACTCCGCACTGAGCAAGGGGTCCAACATGGGCCTCAATCCCAGGACCCAAGGATCATGACCTGAGCCAAAGGCAGATGCTGAACAACTGAGCCAACCAGAAGCTTCCAGCTTTATTCTTCTTAAACCTTGGATCTGGTGGTATAGGAGAAAGCATCCATACTTCCTCGTACTTGGGTTCCCTCCCATTCCTCTCCTCCTCTCCTGCAAGGAAGCTAATCTGAAGTCAGAGTTCAAGTTTCTGGTTAGCATGCGCTACTCGC
This sequence comes from Spilogale gracilis, assembly GCA_004023965.1. Classification (NCBI taxonomy): domain Eukaryota; kingdom Metazoa; phylum Chordata; class Mammalia; order Carnivora; family Mephitidae; genus Spilogale; species Spilogale gracilis. The sequence continues at coordinate 83,243 of PITA01002628.1, read as the reverse complement.
AGGTCGGCTGTTTGTTCAGAATGACCTGCATGTGTGCCTGTTCTCTTTCTCTCCCACAGGGGCTGTCAGGTCCATTCTGAAAGCTGTGCCGTTTTAGATATGGCTGGGAGAGAAGAAAGTTGCACTTAAAAGTCCAGCGAACCTCATCAGAATCAGACTTTTGCCCTGGTGGGTACCATATGCATGCCTAATTCCTAACTCTGCTATTGTCCTTGGCTAAGACATGCCCTAAATAGGAGGAACAGGTGTTAGATTATGCTTACCAACCTCCCATCCCACAACTCTGAACCCTGGGAATTTTAGTCTGGTGCAAGCATTGTGTCTCATGGGTAGAATTTTCCTGGTACATCTATGCACAAGCCCTAGAATTTCAGGTGTCCTTTTAATGCTTTTTTTTTTTTTTTTCTTTCAAGCTCCTTCTTAATGCTATTGCTGTGTCAAGTTTGGATGGCTGGGATCTCAGAACAGAGAATGGAAAAATGTCCACCTTCCATGTTATTCTATTCTTATGTCTCTACAGGAAATTACAACATTATGTTACCTCGCCAGGCTTCCATTGGGCCAAGCACGAAATGAGTACCTCCTAGGGCCCCTTAAGGAAGGGGCTCTGTGCTGTCACTATTCTTCTTTGGAACTGCTTTCGGAGCCTGCAGCTTGTCCTTTCTGAGAACTTCAATGCAGCAAATGAGGTCCACAGAAGGTGGTTTGATTTTGGCCAAGGTCCTCCAGAGGTAAAATATGTGAATTTCAGGTAATCACATTTGAGGTTCAAATGAAGCATGAACGTAATGTCAGGGCTTTGACTTTTTATGGGGACTCATAAATTCCCGAACTCTTCACTGGGCAAAGAAGAGTTCCAAAAATATTCAGGACAATAATAGCATCAGCAGAATAAATGTGTGGCCTCTCAGGTTACTGTTCTGAAGACAGTACAATTCACCTTAATGAGTACATTATGGTACATATTGAGGATAAACCTTACTTAAAGCCATAAATTGACCCCGAGGCAGCATTGGATTCTGTTGCTCAGAATTCTGCTGTCCTCATTGCAAAGAATAGCACAACGGACTGTCCCTGGAAACCTAGTTTACTTATCAATTCAACCAACATTGATCAGTTACTGGATACTCACAGTCACTCGTTTTCCTAGAACACAAAATGCTGTGCTTCCTCTCACAGCCTGCGAGGACTTCCCATTGAAAGGGGTGGGGGGTGGTTGGACTTCTCCTTTCCCAGTGCTCCTGCAAGGAGACCTATCACATAGCCTCCCTTGTCCTCACCTTTGCACCCCCAGCACCAGCAATGGTTTGGTGAACACATGGATATTTGGAGAGAGTAGGGTGCTTGGAGAGGCCATAGAAGTTCTGCTTCCTTTCCTCATATTTTCCTTGTGCATCTCTTCCATCTGGCTGCTCCTGAGTCACATCCTTTTATAATAAACCAGTGATCGAGTAAAATATTTCTCTGGGTTCCATGAGCTGCTGCAGGACATTCATTGAACCTAAGGAGGGGGTCCTTGGAACCTCTGATTTATATAACTGGTAGTTCAGAAGCACAGGAGACACCATGGGCTTGAGTATGGTGTCTGAAGTGGGGAAGGGGGCAGTCTTGCAGGACTGAGCCTCTAACCTGGGAATTCAGATGCTATCTCTGGGTAGACGGTCAAAATAGAGCCGAATTGAGTTGACTTCTTGGACATGCTGCTGGTGTCTGAGAACTGTGGGATGTTGGGTGGAAGCCCCATCCTTGGCTTCCTCCCACATGTTGGCATTGAGTCCAGGAACCTAGTTTAGCTCCAAACTCAGACTTTACCGCATCTCTAACATTCACTTTGCAGTCATAAGAAACAGCAACAATAGGTTGTTTCAAAAACAAAACAGAGGTGCTTTCACCTGGAAACACCAGTCCTGGCTTCCAGCCCACTGACCAACCCTGATGCAGGACTTGTACCGTAACATTTGCATTCTCAGTAAGAGGAAGTCTGAAGCCAGGAGGCTTAGTTTGCAAAAAGATGACCAGCTGCTCATCCTAACCCTAAAAACAGTAATTACTCACTGACATGTTTTCAGGACCTAACACATACATACACACATAATCTCCCAACTTCACAGGCTCAAGGATTTCAACATCGATTAGAGTGCAGTTCTCCCTTGGGCTTCAACATTCAGCACCAGCTCAGGTGTGTCTCCTGGGGTACTGCCTCAAAACCCTTATTTCCCCTTCCGAGGCTCCCTTCCACCCTGGCTGCAGGTCCCCTCACTTGGTTGGTGTGATAATGTTCTGCCGCATAGGATCCTTTAGATTCTCATTTGGAATCGCCCTTGCCAGACTATAAACTCTTGGTGGGTAGGACCAGAAGTTGTTTCCTCATCCTACCCCTGCCATCCCCCTTCCCCTAGGGCCTGGTAGCCTGTCCACTGTAGAAGCATCATGACACACATTGACTATTTCATGGCAGCCAAGGATTTGCAAACCAGGAGACTATGGGAGAGGAGGGACCCACATGGACTGACCAAATACAGCTCCCATCCCACAGGTCTCCCTAGAAATAATAAGAAATGAGGCCATGCATCCTAAGATTAACCCTGAGATGTGATGAGCATGTGATTCCAGGTAGGTGGAAGAAGGGGATGATCCCATGTCTTTGGATCACATCTACAAATCCTCTTCCTATAGGACCTGTCTGAACCTAAGGGTAAGCACTTAATGGTGCTTGTATATGTAGGTGTTATCTTGACTGCAGGAAGGAAATGAGAATGATAAGGAGAGAGCTAGGTGTAGCAGGACCCTCATTTCCTGGAGAATAAAACATGTATAGGGGTGGAGGAGGATTAGGGCAGTGCCAGCGTCTTCAGAAACATCTTGGTGCAATGCCATTATCACCATTATTACTATGATTGTCTTGCACACAAGCTATTCTTTTTCGTCTGAAAAGTTTCCATCATGGATTTAGCTTAAAAGGTATATTGTGTTGAAAGGTTTAAGCAGGGGTGCCTGGGTGGCTCAGTTGTTAAGCATCTGCCTTTGGCTCAGGTCATGATCCCAGAGTCCCAGGATCGAGCCCCACATTGAGCTCCACATTGAGCTCCACATTGGGCTCCCTGCTTGGCGGGAAGCCTGCTTCTCTCTCTCTCACTCCCCCTGCCTGTGCTCACTCTCTAGCTGTTTTTCTGTCAAATAAATAAATTAAATCTTAAAGAGAGAGAGAGAGAGAGAGAGAGAGAGAGAGAGAGAGAGAGAGAAAGGTTTAAGCAAAATATGTTTACTAAAAATAGAGTAAAAAGCCACTATAAAATCAGGTTGTGAGCTGTACAGTTAGGTGTTTCTTCAAGCCTTCAGTGTCTCAGGTTCTCACCACGGATGTTTTTGTGGGGTTTTCCCACAGGAAGCAGGGGTTAGGCATAGGGAGGGTATCAGTATGAAATTATCTGTAATTTGTAAATTACTTCAATGTTTATACATTTCAAATACATTTGCAGCAGCAGCGTTATCAATTTTCTTTTTGTGAACACTTGTCATCAGTCTTTGGTGATCATAACAAATGAGTTAGGACAATGCCATAAAGGGAAGGAAGACCAGAGATGTATTTTTCTCCTCAGGTTCCTTTCCCATTTCTGAAAATAATTTTGGAAATAAGGCCAATCAAATGCAAACGCACCCATTCCTGCAGCGCTGATGTAGAAGCAGAACGTGAGGAAATCCGCTTCGCCAGTCTTCATGCAACATTAACCACCCACCCCTAACACATGTGATGTTTACTCCTCACTTTGGCGCTGGCTTCATCCCTCCCATACTGTTTGGAATGTATGATGTGGAGGAGTTGGTGTTACTGGCCTCTGAGAACCTTCTGGTTTCATATTTGTGTAAAGTAACAGCTTTTGCATTTTCAAGGCAGATCACAGAATTCGTTTGCATTTAAAATGGGCATTCGGGCAGAGACAACTGTGCAGAAGTTTTCCGGTTGCTTCTGGCTTGTTCTGGTTGTGCCAGAACAAGACCCTTCTAGGAGCACCAGCTGGGTCCCCCATTCTCCCCTTCATGGCAGAAGGGTCCTTCCTTTGGAAGGCAAGTTCTGGAGTCTGGGAGACCGTGGTTCCAGCCCTAGCTCTCCCTTGAAAGTAGTCCCTGAATGACGGACACGTCATCTGTCCTCTCCAAGTCTTGGTGTCTTCATCTGTACAATGGGACAGATGACATGCAATATGGTATCTACCACACCCTAGGCGCCTGCCCAGAACTGGGCTGGGCAGAGAGTGTCTCTGAGCTCTGGTGTGGCTACAGCCACCATTTTAAAATGATGCAAGGATGCTCCTTTTATGTTTCCCTTCTTATTGGAATGGGCATGTTATAAATAAGTTTTTATACAGCTCAATAAGTTTTTATACAATGAATACACCTATGGAATCAGCAACCAGATCAAGTAACAACAGACCATGACCCGCACCCCAAAATCCCCCTTGGAGTCACTAATCCCTAAGGCCACCCATTATCCCGACTTCTGTCTCTGTACTTCAATATAAGTGGCATCCCACAGTCCACTCTCCTTTGTGTCTGGCTCAGTACTGTGTTGGTGAGATTCAACCACAGTGTTGCAAGTCATTAGAGATCAGTGTGGATCATTATCCTAGGGTGAACATAGCAGGATTTGTCTTTCTCTTCCAATCCTGATGGGCATTTGGGTAGTTTCCAGTGTATGGCTGTGACAGACAGTGCTTCCGTGGACAGTCTCGTACACCTGGTACACACATACCACACATTGCTATGGCTAACACGGACGCGGGATGGCTGGGTCACTGAGCTAACCCGTGCTGCTTGCTCAGCTTCGGTAATGACGCCACGTAGTTTCACAAAGTGACAGCATCAATGTATATTCCCACTGCTGGCAGAGGAGAGCCCAAGGGCCCCCACATCCTTGCCGACACTTCAGATTGTCCATCTTTCATCTCAGCCATGAACGTAGATGTGGCATGGTAATTTATTCTGGTTTTAATTGCCTTTCCCTGAGGAATGATGGCCTGAGCAACTTTTCATATGTCTACTGACCATTTGAATTTCCTCTTCTATGAAAGTGCTTGTTTAACGCTTTTGTGCTTTTCCCTTCTTGCTGTCTTTTTTGTATTGATATGCAACAAGTTTTTTGTATATTCTGGACACACATTCTTTGATGGACACACACACACATATACACACACACACACACACACACACACGCATTACTGTGATTTGAAAATACCATCAGGCTTGGGAATGTGCCACTGGGCAAAGAGGTATAAAAGGGAAATAAGAGAAAGGCCTGGGAAAGGACCTTAATGGAGGGAAAAGAGGAGGTTGGAACTAAGTTCTCTACTTAGAAATGAACTCCTGAGCCTGAAGAGGACATGAGCATGCTCAGGAGTAAGAGAAGTGACCATCAGGACGTCTCTTTGACACACACAGTTGGGGAACTGATATTTTTTTTGCCCATGGCTGATGAAAGTCTTGCCACTAAAGTAGGCATATAACAAGGAAAAAAAAAACTTAATCTTGAAAATGCCAGGCAAGAAGGGAAAGGATACAAGAGAAACTAGAAGAGTGAAGAGATGCAGAATCAGATGAGAAATTAGAAACACAGAAAATCTGTTATGATCTGTAAAATACAAGTGTCCCTAATCTAGCCAAAGAAGAGTAAACGACAGTGCGGAGCCCACGTCACATGTTCTCAGGGACTGTCTACGACGCTGCTCTGCAAGGGGGCCCTGGCTGGCTCAGTTGGTTGGGCATCAATTCTTGCTTTCAGGTCAGCTCATGATCTCAGGGACCTGGGATCCAGCCCTGTGGCGAGCTCCCTGCTCAGTGGGAAGTCTGCTTGAAGATTTTCTCTCTCCCTCTTCCTCTGCCCTTCCCCCTGCTCGTGCACTCTTTTTAAATAAATAAAATCTTTTAAAAAAAGGATGTTCTGCAAATGTGACTTAGGGTGAGCTGGCCCCCTAGTATAAAAGGTCCAACTTTTTAAAAAAGATTTCTTTATTTGAGAGGAGGGGAGAGGCAGAGGGAGAGAATCTGCAAGCAGACTCCTTGCATGGAGCCTGATGTTTGACCTTACCACTCATGATATCATGACCTGAGCCAAAAGCAAGAGTCAGACGCTTAACCAACTTAGCCACCCAGGCACTGCCCCCCTCCCCCAAAGGTCTAGTTTTCATGAGAAAACCTCATCACTATGGGGATGAAGGAATCTGGAGTGTATTAACTAAAGAGAGAGACCCAGTTTCAAAACTTACAAAGCAAATGAAAATACTTTTAACTCTCAAATTTGCATTAATGGAGAGGAACAGTAACACAGACAATCCAGACTGCTTTAATATTTGGCTCTTGAACGTGTCTTGGTATTAGCACGTGAACACAGGTGTCTCCAACTTGCAGGCAATTCCAAATGCCTGAAATAAAGTGATGGTCTCACCTGATACACTTCTGATTTGCTCCTAGATCCTGCTCTCTGCTCCCTGCTGGGGAAGGCTGGGGCTCTCTCTCCACTAACAGCCATTGAGGACTTGGTGAATCCCAAGGAGGCAGTGGCCACCTCCCCGAATCTCCTGATCCACAGTAGTTATGTCCTCTACCATGTCTGCGAACACAGACTTTGGGAAGACTGAACCATTCCTCACAGAGGAAATGCAGGGTTCCTGTGAGCCCCAAGTCACACCATTTTCATCAAATGATTAACACAGAATGGTTTTTTATGTGTGTTTGTGTTTAAAAACACCTCATTTTGTAAATACTGTCAAGTCATGAACAATGAGCTCACAGACAACAGCACCATAACTCATGACCGAACGAAGCTTATCTAACACGCGTTATTTTCTCCGAAAGGCACATAGCAGCCTTCGTGTGCGTAGGAACACTAGACAGCACTTCACCATTATGCTTGGGCGCAGTTTTAAACAGGAAATCACCAAAAAACCTGCACAAAAATGCACAAAGCCTGGCACTAAGAAGACTGTGAAGAGGATGCTTGTTGGCAGTATTGGCTGAGACAGGAACGCAGCCTTGCCTCGTTCACCTCAGCCGGGAACGTGCACGTGGATTCACCACTCTGTGCACGTCTGTGCGCGTGAATGTTGATTCGGGGGTTACAAATAAATTCTAGCAAGTAAGTGAATATGAGAATACAGAATCTGCCACTAACAAGATTCAACCGTATATTTGTTGACTGACAGATATAGGCTAAAGAATCTTCTTTAAGTGCTGTGAGTTAGAACAATGATCTCACATAAGGTCCTGAACTAAGCAGAGTAATGGCCACACTCTTCACACTGCTACAGATGATGAATAGAAAACTTTCCTCCAAAGAACTTGGACTGCTGAGAACAGCTGTGCAGTTTATGCACTGCACAAGGCTGTCCCCTAAGGGGTATGAGCCGCCGGCCTCCACTCAGTGGTTAAGTCCCATGCTCTGTTTGCCTTGTTTCACTCAGGAAGGGGTGCCATTTTGTCACTGGCCCTTTGTCATTCATCCAGAGGCACCTCATGTGCTGATGTGTTCTCAAAGTGCTTCCTGCATGATTTTCTACAAACTTCCCTGGATGTCTATGAGCTTGGCAGGGATAGGCAGCCACCCGCTGCTTTTACGACTGGCAGTCCAGTGGCTTGCCCAGGGATACTCCAAGAGTCACTCCTCCAATCCATGTGCTACTTTGAAGGCTGACAAAGCATGGGATCCTCTGAGCAGTGGACCACCTGTGTAGTGCTTCCCTTAGTCAACAGGAAGTCTCAGGGGAGGGCCCAAGTTGCAACCTGCCAGCTTAAGTCTTTGTTCCATTTGGGAGTTCACTCTTGAGACTGTCATGCCTCTGACATGATGCAGCATCCCAGGGCCATGCGCTGCTGAAGCTGGCACACGGAACAGTATCTTACTGACCAACTTCGATCCTCGCCTGCGAGGAATCAAAAGTCTGCCCACCAGCAAGCAAATCACAATGATCCCAACAGAATTCTGACGTTTCCACACAGACCAACAAATTCTAAGCCATGTGTCTAATAGCACACGACTAAAACTGAATCGCAAATCCCAAGTAGCCACCATCCACTTATTAGGATCCCACCATTTCTTCTTCCTCCATCCCTTCTCAGAGGTATATGGTCCAAGGCTAACTTCCCCCTTCCAGAGACATTCTCAAGGCTTCTCTGGGCATGTTCTCCCTTGCTGCAGCAGGCTGAAAGAATCTAATTTTGTATTCTGGGTGACTAAAGGCGTATTCCTCGTCATCTCACCCTGGTGGGCTTTGATGCCTAAGAATACTACTTTACTGGGAGAGACACATTCAGACTCACTTCTAGTGGGCACATGGAGGACTGGACTGCAGGGTGGTTTTAGTCTTCATAATCTCCATCAGTGACCCTTACCTCTTTGGCACCCCAAATAAACATGCAATCTAGGTCCAAAACTCTTTTTCTCTGTTATATGATCCCAGCTTCAACAATAATTCTGGGCCTGTTCTCCCAAGCAAATCACCTCTCCAAAGACCCTAGACATTTAGAATTCTCCGCTTCTCATCCTCATTCCTCCCTGGCTTAGGATTCATGGGGGTTGGCCTTGCGAATAGCTTTGAACAACGGAATGTGGCAGAGGTGAGCGTACCACTGCTTCCGATGGCTGTCTTGGAACCCTGTACAGCTGCCATGTAGATAAACCCAGGCTAGTCTGACAGAGGTTGAGATACGGTGCAGTCCAGTTGCTTTCACTGCCCCAGCTGACAGCTGGTCAACTGCCTAAGGACAAGCTATCTGGCTGCTGAGAGCCGACTACAGACACATGAGGGAGGCCTGCCAAGATCAAAAGAACCACCCAGTTGAGCTCAGCCCAAACTGCTGACCGACAGAACCAGGAGCTGAATAAATGGCTGTTGGTTTCAGCTACGAAAATGGAGTCATTTGTTACACAATAAAAGCTAACGGATATAGTATTCCTTTGAGAGCTGAGCCAACATCAATTAATGAGCCCTGAGGATGGTTAGTCATCACTCCTCAAGTAGGATGCTTTGCAAACTCCCATGAACTACTCTGTGGAAAGGTGGAGTCCGTGGTCAGTTTTGAAAGCCCTGCTATTATATTTCCTATACGGAGAGCTATGGCCCAATGCAGCGTATTTAGAGTTTGTGAGAAATCCTGCACTGAGAAACAAATGCACAATATCTTAGCCTTTCTTAAACACTCTACTAAAGAATCCGATTTTCTACATCATACCTATGACCATCTTCCTTTCATGAGCGCCCTGAGAAAACAGGATGGGAGATGTTACTCTAGGTCAGTAAAGGAGCCTTGGTATCCAATCTGTAGACCATGGGCCCACTGAGAAATCTGACTTATTGGGAGGGTGGGCAGGTGTCTGTGCCAAGGAGTGGTCAGCACACTCCTTGGCTGTCAAAAAGGAATCCCCATACTCCAAAATAGACTGGGGATCACTGATTCCAGACTGCCTGGTTGCTTCATGGACTGGTGCCTGCTTACGCCATGAGACTGGCCAGAGATGATGCGACGTGGCCCCTGGGAAGAGCTGAAGTAAGACAAGTGCCGGCTCCAGAAGGCGGACAAGCTGCTCGGCAGTGATCGCCAAAATTCTATATTCACAGAAAACTGGCACTTTGTGAATACCAGGTCATGCTATTTATGTGGCTGTTTCTCATCAATATATGTGGGAATTCTGTAATCATCACACGTGCTATTCAAAGTCTTCCGGAATTTCGGACAAATGAGGGTAACAGAAGTGCTGGCTGAGCCCAGCGAACACCGCCAACCCTGGGTTCCAGTGTTCTCAGGCAGCCCAGCTGCTCAGATGAGAGCAAAGGGCCAGTGCAGGGCCTAGGCCCAAGCTGGGACCAGAATTTGGCCTGGTGGCCCCTCTCCTGGGGGTGTAAATGAGGGAGTGGTGAGGACAGACCCTCGTCACTCTGAGATCTAGACATGGAGAGATGCAAAGCTTGTCCAAGGATCCCAGCCCACTCGGTGTTGGGCTTAAGGTTGGTTGACATTACCCTCAAAGCAGGGCCACAAGCCCCATGCCCACTCCTGAGGACCCCCTGGCTTCTCTGCCAGTTTATAGGTTCAGGAGATTGTTTCTAGAGCCATATTTAGAATAAAGACTGAAAACCCTAAACAGACATGTCCACAGATCAAGGCTGGAGCCCCTTCCAAACTCACCATTCAAGTTACTGTCCTGAGAAGGGGGCTCTCTCCCTCCTGCCACCCCCACTCTGAAGCCTTAAGGCCTGGGTCAAACTCCAGCTCTGACTCCTGAGCTATATGTCTAGCAAACTGCTTAATTTCTCTGTGCCTCAGTATCCTTACCTTGTAAAATGGCAGAAGGTAATACCTACATCATTGGGACAAGTCACTTAACATCTTGGAGCCTTACCATTCCATCGGTACAACGAGATCATGAACAGCCACGTAGCAGGACAAACTAAAATATACACGGTTACACCTTTCACTGCTGTGTGATGCTTCCTAGTTCATGTCTTACAAGACATTGGACTCCCAGCCCATGAGGACCCTGCTTATCTATTCCTCCCTATGTTCATTCTGCACCACTCATTTACAAAGCTCCCAGGAAATACTTCTGTGTTGGACAGAGCCCAGGGTATCTAATGCACGCATTGGTCTAAACATGACTCAAGCAATTTGTTCCCGGGAACTCATGACTTCTCCAGGCCTTGGCTTACTCAACTATAAAATGCGGAGGGTGACAGATACTGGGGAAGGGGTACAGAATCAGAGGAGAAGGAGTGCAGAGGACCCCATTACTCCTCCCTCTTTCTCTTCCTGGCCTGGGAGCAACACAACTGGATGGCTGGATTTGTACATTATTTATTCATACCTGATGCATTTCTCCCTCTCCCACCCTCCCTTGTAAGCATCTTAGTAGGAGATGAGAAATTCCTAACAACTTGGTTGACAGTTCTTTTTGAACTTTGGGGCAACTCTGATGCACCGAGACTGTTGCTGGGCCCATCTACAGATGAAAAATGAAATAGGTGCATCCCTGGCCCACAAACCTGCTGGCCAGCCTGTAGCAGAGGAGCAAAAAACACCGAGTAGCCTTTCTGCTCAGGTCCCATCCTGGTGCTTGTGGGCTGGCTGGCAAGAAGTGATGTGTGTAGAGAGGGCCACTGGCAAGCCACATCTGGCATTGTCTGGCATCTGGACCGCAGCCATCAATATTATTTTAGGGGGTCACTGGTTCTTGTTTCTGGACAGGAGTCCTATTCCTTATATGCAGCAGCTGTAGGCCTTTCTTCTGCCCGTGCTGGTCACGCGACTTGCTCTAATCCTAGGACCATGGAGGCATGCCCCTTCACCCATGACAAGAAGGTCCAGAGCTTCTGAGAGTGCCTGGTTATAGCTCAAGCCTGAAGCTCCTAACGACTGCCTGGCGAATGCTAGCTGGGCAATGCCACGACTTCCGTGTGTGTCCAGGAACTCCAGGTTTCTCAGAAGGGGGAAGTCATTCAGGGACTTCCACTGTATAAACCATAGACCTCAGAGTCTTTTTGAGGGGAGTGGTGGCTCTTGGAGTCAGACTGTACCTTGAGAATATTTTTCTCATTTAAAGTTGAATCAGCCAAGATCCCAAAGGGCAAGTGACTTACTCAAGGTCACAGAGTTGGTCACGGGTGGCTCTGGACAGAAGATCACCCACCACTGAGCCATCATGGAACTCAACAAGCTTAAGATACTGACATCCTCCCCCAGTCATACTCTCTTCTCCTTTGGTAACAGGCCCAGTATCATCCTAGTTACCTCAAAGACAAACAAAGCTGATTTGAAGACTCCAAAGCAGCATGGCTATCCTGCTGATGCCCAGTGAGTATGCTTTCTTTGCATCTTGTCATAAGAAATATCACAACAGGGAAAAACTGAAGTCTTTCCATGTCCTACAGTGCAGGACACCCCAGTCTCTTCCCTTGTCTTGCTGCGTTTCCATGACAACACCATCATTAAATCAAGTTATATGAATACATTCACAGAAGAGCTTTTTCCTTCCTTTCTAACAGTTTTTTTTAAATGAGGCTAGCTAATTTGATAAGGGATGACATGGTCGATTATCTCTTTAGTCATGCTAAGCCCTTTCCAATTTGAACAGATTCCTCTCTGAGCTGACCTATTTAAGATAAGAAGGGAGACAAGACAATTCACTGTTGCTGTTGTTGTTGTTTCCATTTTTGGTATAGAAAAATGTGGTTCCTCGGCCAAAAGAGTGAAAAGTGGAGTGGAACTTTCAGGCGGCTGGCCATCAGTGAACATTCACAGGCTAGCTAGGATTGAGATGTGGGCGCATGAGACAGCAATACAGAGGGTCCAAGTGCAATCAGAGGAAGGGCGTATACCCAGCTACCTAAGTAAGGTGGGATGAGCTTGAAACATTTGAGCAATGAGAGGGCAGGTGTGCGGGGTTCAAGTGTGGCAGGCGCTTCAGATGAAGTGAATTTGGAGAGGTCAGAAGGGCCAGGAAGTGCACTTCTGATCCCCACGAATGTTTATAAAGGACACCAGTGTGTACCTGAGAGGGGAGATCCTGGTCTAGATGAGAGATGACGGTAGCCTGGATGATGGTCATGCCAGTGGAGGTAGAGAGAGAGGACGGGATGGAGACACAGGTTGAAGGTGGCCAAGATTTGTTGATGGGTGTGGGGGGAAGAGAGGAGGCAACACTGATTCCTGAGTCCAGCCTGAGTGACAGGGGGAGGGCATGGTGGTGGCTGACAATTGCTGAGGTGGTCAAATTACAGGATAAATGGGTTACAGGGGAGAATGAAAGGCAGCTCTCTTTTAAAAATTCATAGCCCCATTTCAAACTGTATTCTGACTGCATGTCGATCCATGCTGAGTTACCAAGGGGGAGGTTACAAGCACACACACATACAACCTTCTTTTCTCCAGAATCCCACTTTAAGTAGTTATGCCTAGTATGTTAAAAATGATCTCCAGGGGCTCCTGGATGGCTCAGCTGATTAAGCAACTGTTTTCAGCTCAGGTCATGATCCCAGAGACCGGCGATCGAGCCCCACATCAGGCTCCCTGTTCGGCGGGAAGCCTGCTTCTCTCTCTCTCACTCCCCCTGCTTCTGTTCCCTCTCTAGCTGTGTTTCTCTCTGTCAAATAAATAAAAAAAAAATTTTTTTTAATGATCTCCAGTTGTCTTTCTAAAAAGGGTAATAGACCCATAGATGTGCATCTGGGTGTGGAATGTGTCCATTCTGATGTATTATGTACATATGAGCCTGGAGAAAACATTACCCTAAGGCCCTGCCCCTCTACAGGGAAGAGTAATCAGTCTTGCCTCAAGCCAACTCTGTGAAACTAAAAGCCAAAACTGCTGGTCCCATCACAGCTTCAGATACTGAAAAGCATTATGCTAACTGCCAAAAATACACGTCTGCCTTAATCCCTGCAGTCCACAGCTAAGGAAAAGACAGTTCTTACAACTTCAGGAAGGGAAAAAAATAGATTCTCTGGCTTCCACCTTTGTGCCTAAGACTGGAACCATCAGAGCACCAAAGAAATAGTTGACAATACAGATTCCATGATTACCTCTGGAATCTACTCACTGGCAAGGAGCTAAGGATCCGTCAAGAGAATCAATGGAAAGCATCCCAACCAAAGGCCCAAGAATGAGGGTCACATTTGGACATGATTTGCATACTTGCTTTGAGATTTCTAGGTGAAAAAGTATGTCACCAAGAAATCTATTTGCAAATAGCTCCTAGAATTGATGGGAGAAATGTGAAGAGAACTAGGAAATAAAACTCTTGAAGACAGTGTCATAGGTTGTCAGGGACTCAGGACTTTACAAGGGTAAAAAGCTGGGTAAGTGGACACCAACTTAGGCCCCCTTTTCAGTGAGTGGGATAGTTGATGGTTGACAGTTTACTACACAGGTCCTCTACACCAGGGGAACTGGCTCCAAATTACCCAACGAAACAGCTGGTAAGCACTGAAAGGGCAAGTTATCTTTGGGGGTCCTTGTCGTTCCTGAAAGTATAAGAACAAGAGAGCACCAGCAGCAACAGGAACAGTTCTGGAAAATTTTCAGGAGCCTTTGAAGAAAACAAGAATTTCCCTGGGATCTCAGGTACAGAGAGGAGGCACAATGGAATCCTGGTGTCTTTGGCAAACAGGCCTTTCTCAGCATTGGGTCCCCCAGGCTAAACGGGCTTAGGGAATCAAAGCCATGCTCCCAAAGCCCACCTCTGCTCATCCTTAACTGATAACACAGTTTGAGTGCCTTTCCTCAAATGTGGGCACTGCCTTTGGTTGCTGAAATAAATGCCTCAGTAGGTCAAGGTCGATGCTTTAGGGAAAGAATTTAACTTCACAGAGTTAGAGAACACTGTGATTACCATTAATGACGTTTGTTTAGTTGCTATGCTTTTGTGCAAATGTTCAGAAAGGACTTTGAGCCACAGGTGAAACAGACACATCTCTGTAGGGGAGGGTCTCTGCTGTTACTGGATCTTTGTAATGCCCAAGCTACCTGGGCAGCACCGACATTGTGGTAAGAAAGGCATGCCACTGGAGTAGGAAGCCTCTGGGTTCTTGTCTGAATTCATTCACTCCTGCCTTGGACGCTGGGCATTTAACTCAGTTCACTTCTCTCAATGAAGATCTGGCTCCAAAAGACAATATCATTATCTTCAGGACTGATGAACCCCCAGAGCCTTATGAAAGCATCATATTACTTTCACTGCTTAACTCTTACCAGCTTAGTGAACAGACCCCATACTCAGCAGCTAAGATACTAAACCCATTTCACTCATTCATTTACTCACACACTATATGTTCAGTGAGCAATTCGTGCATGCAAGGCGCCTTACTGGATGTGACGGGAACATAAAGATGATGAAAACATGGTCCCAGCTAACTAACACTCATCTGTGAAGAGGAGGAGAGGCAAGACACATGTTATTAGCAGAGGGCTGCCTGCATGAAGTTCCTTGGAGGATGAACAAAAAGAGTGGAGATTTAGAGTAGGAGGCAGATCTGAGCCAATGTGAAGTCCCACTTCTTATGGGAAGTAAGAGAAGGCTTCAAGGAGATGACATCCCACTGGAGCCTGTAGGAGAATTGCAAGAAGACTAAAGATAATGGGGAGCTGGCCAGGAAGCGTGGACAGGAAGGCCCTTGGGATTTCTTGCTGGGTGACGAAGAATCCATTTTTGCTACACTATCATATGCTGGTATACAGAAGAAAAGAAAAGAAAAAAGAAAAAAGAAAAAAGACAGTGCTTGACACACAGATGGTGAGGACAATGACTAACAATTAGGAACACTTCCCTAAGTTCCAGGTTGTGCTCTAAGCACTAAGACAGCATCTCAGAAGCAGATACTACCATTATCCTCATGCTGCAGGGAAAGTAAGGCACAGAGAATGCCTTTTACTTGCCCAAGCCTGTTCATGTGCCTAAAAAGAGTGGTGAGGCTGGCATTTGAACCAGGCTGGTCTGACTCTGACTCCCAATCCCCTCCCTTCCAAGCCAGGTTGGCCCTTTATTGGTGGGGGATGTGAGTGGGGAGAGTTCTGAGCATGGCCAGGACACTGTACTCAGGATATTACTCTGTGTGTGAGTAGTGCTGAATTTCCATGGAAAAAGAACAGACTGAAGCCAGAAAGACCATTCGGATGGCCACCGTCCAGACACAAGGTGACCCAAGATAGATCCAGGGTAGAACGATGAAAGGAATATGATAGCTAACATGCTCCTGTTCCTATTACATCCAAGGCACTGGACTAAGCATGTTCCCTGCTTCCTCTTACCTGGCAGCGGAACTTCTATGAGGTCGGTGCTAGCCTCATGCACATATATAGATAAGGAAACTGAGGCCCTGGGTCACAAAAGCCACACAGGAGGTCTGCGGCAGTCAGCGTCTGCACTCTTGACTGTGGCTAGAATCCTGAGAAACGGTAGAACTAACAGAACTTGTCAAGTTCAAAGTCGAACTTGGTGCTAGAGGGCACACATGGAAGGGAACAGAAGTTTTGGGGTGAGACAGGAGCCTTGTGGGGGAAGGGAGTCTGACAAGGCACACATGAGGGGCACTGACCGGTCTTCCTCGGGGAGGTGTTGGGACACTCCACACAGTTCACTCAGTGAAAGGGACGCCAATTTGCTCCACTCCCCATCAACCCAAGTGGGTTCAGACAGCCCGTGGAAAGCTACAGGACCATCTGCCAAATAGCCAGCCTTGGGAGTTCCCAAGTGGGTAAACTCACACAGAGGACGCTTGCTGGCATCATCAGACTCTGAGGGTGTTGTTTGGAAGAAGATGTGGAGATAGGCACTGGCCAGGATCTTCAGGAGGAGCTCAGGGTGTGGGCACAGGTACAAGTTCACTCGTACCTGGGTGGCCCAGCTGGGACGTGTCATGCCCACCCTTGTCCTTTGGCACTCACCTTCCTGGCACACCAACTGAACACCTTCCATCTACTGACCGGGGCTTTGGAGCTCAACTCCCCTAGAAGTGCAGCCCTCGGCAGCAATAGATGGGAAGCTGCCGTTCCCCCCACCTCAGTTAGAATGATCTGAGGGGCAGGGTCTCCATGCCACGCCAGTCTGCATGGGGCTAAACTCCAGCCACCATGGCCATGCCGTGTAACTGGCCTTACCACATAGCCTTCATTGGCTGCCCCCCTCCTCTGCCTCGTCCTGCAGGGTGCTTCCCGGCCTCACCCCCAGAAGGGAGCACCTGTCCTGGACTCCTTGTCTCAGGGCCAGCTTTTCAGAGGGGAACCTTGTCTGAGACGCGCATCTTGGCCACAGGAGCTCCTCTGGTACCAATATGAGGCAGAAACTGGCTCCTCAGACTGGGGAAGAGGCTGCAGATCTGGGTCCCTGGGTGCAGAAGCTTCTGGGCTTTAAGGCCAGCTTTTGTTTTAATATTTTATTTTATTTTTTCAGTGTTCCAAGATTCATTGTTTATGCCCCACACCCAGTGCCCCATGCAGTACGTGCCCTCAGTGCCCCCCACCAGGCTCTCCCATCCCCCCACCCCCCCTTCCAAAACCCTCAAGGTCAGGTTTCTTTGTTAAACTTGAACCTCCTATCCGGAGTCTCTATATTCTACCAGAGTCAGGGTTAGGGTGTGAGGCATGACAGATAGAGGGAATAAAAAATCAAGTTCCGTCCAGGTAGCACTCATTCTGATGCCTCGAGGTATAACAAAGAGCAGGCCTTCCACTGAGCGTCCCCAGAGAACAGAATCATCAGGGACCATTGGCGAAGAGCCACACCACTGGGCACCAACATTTAAAATACATGGGAGTGTTTTCTGATAAATTAGAACACTTCATGGACTATTTTATCCAGATTGCTTTGTTGAATATCTGCTACAGACCAGCTCTTTAAACTAGGACGTATGATAAATCCAAGTTGGCAGTACCTGGTTGTTCACTTAGTTTGGATACTTAACACTTTTCAAACAAAAACCTACTATAAAATTTCAAACAGTCAACACGTAGCCACTGTGTATAAATTGTGGCTGTTGGCAAAATCATCTCAGAGGAACACATAGATCGAATTTCTTCTTTTCCATATAACAAAATAAATGAAAAAATAAAGACAGTGGGGATGAGAGAAGCGAATAATAAATAAATAAGATGAAGGGGAGCAGATAGCAGGCTCCAGGTGTCTGGCCCCCACGGGGAAATGTCTGGTGTCTAAGTCCTGTGTACGCTCTCTGCCCTCACTGTTAGGGGCCAGATTTCATACTGTCTGCTCAAAGGCTTATTACCAAGCTCTTTCTATATTACACTGGTTCAGGATATGAACCACAGAGACAGTAGATTAATTCATGTCACTCCTTGGTCTGTGGATGTCTAAAAGGGACTGGAATCTCCAAATTCTGCAACTCGTATTTTAGAAAGGGATCTAGTTTGCATACCAATAACGGTAGGTCTTTATCTGTTCAACCTGCGCCTCTGAAGCAGAACTGGGAATCCGATTCTAACACAAGTCCTTTAGTTGGAAGCGGAGGTTTCCAGAAAGCAGTAGCAGACAAGTAGGAAAATGAGCTGGAAAGAGCTGGGCAGATAATCAAGGTGTTATCAAGTAAGGCACACTGTCTGGGTACCTACAGCTTCCTCCTGCTCTAGCAACTCTGGGAGACAGTCTAGAACAAATGTTTTACTTAGCCCAAGTAAGGCATGAAGGAATGTAGATATTTACCAACCAAGCCCACTCCATCTGAGGGCTACTTCTGGGCTGTCCTGCATTCTGGGGGAATGGGCTCTGCAGATCAGAAAAAAACCCAGAGTTGTGGAGGCTGGAATTAGGAGGGGGGCCGGCACACACAGGAGGCAAGTACTAAGGGGAGAAGTGAGGTACTGTCTACGCAGTGCAGACACTATGCCAGGAGCCTGGCCTGCCTGCCCTCAGGGATTCCTCAGAGCAATCTGATGACATGGGCGGAGTATTTATCTCCAGGGTCAGATGAGGGAAACTGAGGCTTGCCAAAGCAAAGCAACGGGCCCATGGCTATGGAGCTAATACATGAACAGCCAAAATGGAACGCAGATGGGTTTCATTCCAAGAGCGTGCTCTAACCCACCTTCGTGCTTTGTCTCCAGCTCAGACATCAATCTCCCAGCAAGCCCGTGGGACCTAACGGTTAAACCTGGGCCTTCTGAAGTGGATCCCGGGAGCAAGGAGGGGAGGGGATAACCTGAGATCTATTGAAACATAATAATTTACTCTCTTTGTGCTAATCCTCTCTGGATGCCAGGTTTAGCTTTGTGTTGACACTGACAAATTAAGGACATACTCAGCACTTTTCCAAGAGTAAACAGCAAATTCCACAGGCTCTTCTAATCATTTTTCTCTTCCAGGGTGAAATCCCTTAACTAAACACGTCTGCCCAGCGAGTGAACTGTTGCCGGGACCTTGCTGACTGGATCATCCAGGTTCCTTTAAATCTCAAACCCCTGCCGCTGCCTCTCTCCCAGAGCCCTGGGCCTGGCAAGATGCCAGCTGCAGAGAGGCCTCCCGGACACCCCCTGTTGGGCTGCCTCTGAACGGATCTGGCTCTGGTCCCCTGACAGGTGTTTGTAACACGTTAATCAGAGGGGAGCTGCCCCCTTAGAGGGGTGTGGGATGGAGAGAAGGTGAAGATCAAAAACCTACCATTTACTGTGCACCTACTATACACCTGCTACTCTACAGATGTGGAAACTGAGGTGGGACGTTCTGTGACTTGTTCCAAAACACTGAGCTTGTGGGTGATCTATAGACAAGTGTCCTCACTCTTAATCTGGGTGTCCCGCCTTGTCATCGAACACCTCATTGGACCCTCGCCCTGACTTTCCTGCATCCGTGGCCTTGACTTGCTACACCCAGGCCACCCCTGAAGAGAAAGAAATGAGACAGCAACACCTCTTCGCAGGCAACCTTTTTCTCTGTCTGGGATTTTTGATTTCAAGCTGACAACAGAAAAAAGGAAGGGGAGGCACTGAATCAGTCCATCTGAAGGCCTTCGGGGCAGCACCCCCCACAAGTGGCTATTTAAATTTATGTTAATTAACATGAAATAAAAATACAGAATCAGTCCCTCAGTCTCAGTAAGCGCACTTCCGGGGCTCAGCAGGCACAGCGGCTGCCCTACTCGTGCCCTCAGAGGACGCCTCCACCAGCACGGAAAGTTCTGTTAGACAGGGCTGGTGGATAAAAGTTGAGTTATTGCAGAGCCAAAAGCAGACCCAGAGACTTGGAGAGACAGAAATCAGCCCCCGGGCGGCGGAGGTGGGCCAAGAGCTTTGACATGCAAAGTTACCTCTTCCTGGGCTGGTGTGAGTGGCGGCGAAAGCGGAAGGGGCCCCCTCCACCTCCTGCTGCTAGCCTGGCCCTTCTGCCCCCTAATCACTGGCTGTTGCAGCAAATAGTTTATTCCTTGGCTCTTAACAAAAGCAATCTGGGCCCCAGGGAGAGGAGTACATCCAGAGAAACTACTCCAGATATTAAAATTAAATAGCAGAGAGAACTGGAAGAAATTCAGGCCACAAGGAAATGACATCCCTTGGTGAGAGCCCTTCCAGACAGCTTCCTCCCCCAGGACTGAAAGGGGAAGAGACCACCTCGGACTTGGGCGCTCCCCAGAAAGTCCCCCCACCTCGCTGCTCCAAGAACACATCCAAATCAGCCTTTGTTTTCTCTCTGGGTGGAGGGGGTTAGTTGGGGGTTGGGGTTGCAGAGCACATACTGCTCCTTCGGGAGCTGCCCCACCCTCTGCACCTGATGAAGGCAGGCTTTACTTTGATCATGTCAACTGGTTAACAGCTGACTTGGGGAGGGGGGCACCTAGAGTCGGCCTGGTGACCCATGGTCAGGCAAGAGGAAAATGAACTGACTCTGGGGCTGGAAATTGAGAAAGAGTGAAGAGTACGGGGAAGAATCAAGGACAGCAGGTGCACAAAGAGGCCAGCATGGGAACCCTGTGGAAAGGGAGGCGGGATGGATGCACGCCGGTCATCTAGGCTCTGCCTGCCTGGGAGCCCTGGGAATACAGCAACTTCGAGGCAAAACGGAAGGAACCTAGAAAAACCAAAATTCCAGAGGGAGCCTGGTATTTGAACAGCACCCCCGCCCCAGCCCCCACCTCCATCCCCATCACTTCCTCAGGTGCTAACTGGTTTCTTCCACAGCTTCGGAGAGCAAGCCGGGTCTTAATGGAACCGTGAGACAGAAATTAGTGAATTCCTTGAGTTTAAACAAGCCAGGCTGATGTGGGAACAAGATGGAATTTGGATGCAGGCTCACAGAGCCAGTTTCCCTAAATTCCCAGACCAGATTAAAGAGTCCTTGGGTTGAAGAGGAGGAAAAGAAGTATGGACAGGAGCTGGGGTTCGGGAAAGCCCCCATGTGTGAGATCCAGCCCCGGACACCATCATTCAGGGATGCCAGAGGGATGGACATCAACGAGCCTCACTGCCACTGCCAGGGAGCCCTCACACGTGGGAACCTGGGTTTGATTACTCAGCACAAAAATCTTGCCTCTAACTCCAAAATGCTCTGCCCCATGTAGAGCCCACCTATGTGAACATACATGAGCCCCTAAAATCAGCACTGGATATTGGGATGCAGTGAAGACAGAGATGTGGATAAGGGAGTTTCCACCACTGGACACAGTGGGCCTGGGGTAGATGGCCAGAGAGCTCCAGTGGGCCGTGCATCCTTTTTGCTGCCTTGGGAAGCCCGGTATGGCCCCAGTCGTGGCTGCCCTAATGCTCCATGAAAGAGGAAATCCCTTCTGCGTGCATAGGGTTGCCACCCGAGTTGCCGGTGGGGCTTCTCCAAGCATACCCAGATTTTAGAATACGAACATGGATGTCAGAAACATTCTCGTTGCTATTTCGTCCATGGCTGAGACTGAGTTCCTAGACCCGTTAAGGAGTCCATTTCCCAGCCAGATTCACTCGGTAGGAGTTTGCCTTCATAAGGGCTAAACATTCATTTTTAGGAGCTTGATCTTTTATACTACCTCTCTCACACACATATAGAAATATCTGTCTGTCAGAAGAGAGGAATTACATTAAAAATGTGAAAAGAAACTTGAAGCTTAGGAAGACTATTTTTGAATGCTAACAAGGTACACAGAGGGTGTTAATTTCTGCAATGGAATATGACTTATTAAGGACAGATCCATTTTGAGAAAGAATTTCAAATATTGATTATTTAAAGCTCCTTTTACTAATGAGAAAATGTGTAGTCTGGCTTATAATCTCAAAGATTCAACTATGTACCAGCGGGATAATTAGCAAATTTCACAAGATAGTCCTAAATCACAAAATTATTCACAGGCTTCTCCCTCCCTCCATGAGCTTATAGGGTGCAAATTTTTCCTCACAGACAGAGAATATTACTTTTAGTGTCTCAACATTATAAAAGATTGGCTACAAAGCAGGTTCTAAGACCAGGGTATTTTCTTGGGGATATTCACTATTGATACAGTTATACCAATGATGACTTTTTTTTTTTTTTAAAGATTTTATTTATTTGACAGAGAGAAACACAGCCAGAAAGGGAACACAAGCAGGGGGAGTGAGAGAGGGAAAAGCAGGCTTCCTGCCGAGCAGGGAGCCCGATGTGGGACTCGATCCCGGGTCTCCGGGATCATGACCTGAGCGGAAGGCAGGCGCTTAACCAACTGAGCCACCCAGGCGCCCCCAATGATGACTTTCTACACTAGTAAAGAACCCATTCATGAAGAACAGTCAGAAGGAATAGACATATTTTTTACAGCAATCCCAGGATTTAGGGTTTCTGAAATCCACAAAATCAGAATGATCTAAGGGAAAATGAAACCTGTATCATTGGGAAAATTTAACCAGAAATGGCTATTTGATTTCCACGAAGCTCACATGAGAGAAGAAAGTATTTATGTGAAAATCAAGAAAAAGAGAAGCAACTTGTGATCAGAAGCATCTGTGTCCATAGACCAGGAACCTACTGGGGCTTTATGGGGCCTCACATATAAAGCAAACCCATGAGGCCCAGCTGAAATGGGAAAGTTGGAGTTTGAATGCAAATAGGAAGTTTTGTCAGGTTTCACAGTGATACCTGAAAAGACTGGGTTCTCAGGTAGATCTCCAAAATGAAGGTCAGTGAATCCCAATGAAAGGAGAGCCCCATGGCCCTCTCCCTGGGGCAGGTTGGAGTGACAGACATACCTCTGAGGCCTTCGCCTCACTGGATGGGCAGACCCTGCTCTTCAGGGGCCCAGAGGCAGCTGGATGACATTCAGTCCCCTACACTCCCTCTCGATGCCCCTCCCATCCCCAGGCCTGGGGTGTTCTTGGTGTACCGGGACCGAATGACCCCTGACCCTGACCAAATGGCCCTGAGCCTTTCTCTGTGGCCTGCCTGGGTCTTTGTCACCTGACTAGAGCACAGACCATGCTGGGCCCTCTCTGGCCATGCCTGATCTGATGACTATGTCTGGTCTGCCTGATCCCCGGGCAAGGAGGGATGGCAGAGTCAGGAATCTGCTTCCCCCCACTCCCAACTCAGCAGCCGAGTCACATCATGGCACCTCCCAGCTGATGCTCACCACCCACCTTCCCTGTCTTTAGTTTCTGTTCACTCCTGACACCCTGTACTCTTGAGTCTCCCCGTCCTTAACCATGGGCTTCCCTTTCCGGCCTAGATTTCCTTTCCTCCATTCTTTGAAAAATGCCAACCTACTCCAACCCAACTGCTCCTTCCAATGCTGGAAGCGGCCTTCTCGGCTCTCCCACTGTAGCATGTGAAGGAGCTGTCCCTAAGTGGGTCTCCCCATAAGACAGTGGGCCAGGGCAGCCCGAGGCTCTAGCTCAGATTCCAGAGGGGCTCAGCCCAATGTTACGATATGTGGGGGCTCAGAAATGCTGTCTAGGTGGCTGAGCGCAGTTAATCTACACTAAGCTCCTTGTAGCTTCGACTCATGCATTCATCTGGGCCCTGGAAGTGCTTCTTCTTACATCTAGCAATGTTCCTTGAACAGTTCTGGAGCATTCTAAGTGCTCTAGGTGCTATGGGACATGAAACGGATAAAAAGAATCTCCCATTCTTGTGCTCGACCGTGCAACCTTTGTTGTTCCAAGTGCCAGACACTGTACAAAGAGGCTTCCTCATGAGGTTTGCAGTCTTATATCCTTGTGAGGAGGGTGACACCTTGGGGAGGACACCAGTAGGTTCATCCTACCATGCGTCTGTGCTGTATAGAAGAGGTCTCCTCATCCGAGACCGGCTCCACCCCACAACCCGTGCACGCGTGCGGGTGGCCCAGAAAGCAGGTTCACACTTCTCTGCCTGGGTCTCTTCCCTCCAAGAGACAGAGCTGAGGCTGTAGCAGCAGACACGGGCCATCTGAGCAGAGAAATGCTGAGAGCCTGGTCTTAAAGGGGTGGATCCCTGCCCCTGTGATTTTTACGATGCAGGCCCAGGGCAGGAGCTACCTGTGCTATTAAACACTAGTGAGGACAAAGTGCTAAGCCGTAGGCTTGCATTCACTCTTGCGAGGGAGTGCCTAAGGGGGATTTATCTGTTTTTCTCCTGCTTTGCCTACATGCACCTCCACTCCACCCTCCCGAAAATTGTGTTATGACAGAGACCAGAGGCTTTATGGCCACTCTTGGCTCATGAAACACACGGCAAATGCACTCTGCTCTGCCTTCAGTTGGATTCCGAGGGCCTGCAGGGAAGGTGGGGACAAGGGCCCTGGCAGCTGTGGGCCACAAGCACACCTTGGAAGGATAGAAGCTCGTGCTCTTTGTGCTCAGAGTGGAAATCTCCTGTCGCAGCCATCAGAGCGGCTGGGTGCTGCTGGCTTCAGGGGAATTCTGGATCCAGCTCAGTGACTGGACCTCCCCAGTCTGGACACAGGGGAGCCTCCCTGGTGCGGAAGCGGCAGCTGGCATCCATATTAACTGCCCTGTGGGACTCTCCTGAAGAGCAGGGACAACGGCAGAGTCTACTTTATTTTTTGTTTTTAGAGAGTGTCTTTGTTTAAAAAAAAAAAAAAAAGACTTCTCATGCCCTTTCTGCAAGACTTCTGGGTGGTTGGGGCAAGTAGGGAGAAACGTGAAGAGCTGATCACCTTCATGGCAAGGGGGGTCAGACTTAGGGCAGCTCTGGGTCCAGGGAGGCTAAACTTCTTTTCAGGAGCCACACGCATAACAAGGACCATGGACCTGGGCTCCGAACCCATGCCCTGCCCAACCCCTGCCCAACCCCAGAGCCCAGGATGTGGACTGAAAAGGAAGGCCTTTGTTCCCTGCCCTTGAGTCACGGTGGGTTTGTGGCTCTAATGCCACGTGGTGGAGATGATGCACGTGACTTCCGAGGCCAGAGCATGACAGGCCACAGGGCTTCCTCCTTCTCTGAGCACTGGGCTGCCACATGGAGCCATAAGAGAGGGGCCACACAGAGGTGCTCTGGCCAGCAGTCGCAGCCGAGCTGGTGCTCGGCTGGTCAGTGCAGCCCAGATGCCAGGTGTGAGGACAGAGGAACCCTTTTGGGAGGGGGTGCTCCGCACCAGGGGCTCTAGTCCAGCTGCCGGGGTCACTGCCAGCCATCTGAATCGTCCCTTGCCAGGCCCAGGTCCTGTGGCACGGCATTCCCTCTGTGCCCCTTCTGAACTCCCGACTCACAGAACCAGTGAGTAACGGACAGTGGTCATTGGGTGTGTCACTAAATTTTGAGAATTTGTTTCACAGCAATAAATAACCCAAACGGAATCAAGGGCATTCCGGGGCGAGTGACTACCACAGAGATGGGAAAGCATGGTGATGTACCTAGTCTAGCACTTGGCCTGGGTCTTTCTGATTCTGCGGCCACTCCTTAGATATATTTTCATGCACACACCATCCCCATGCTCTCCAAATAGGGGCAAGGGAAACCGAAGGCCTTCCTTCGTCTGCTGAGGGAGCGCCAGGGCAAGGGTAGACGTTAGGTGTGAGAACAAGCGCTCATCGCTCACCTACTCTATGTCAGGTGCTGTGTCAGCGGCGTGACATGTAATCCATTAATTCCACAAATACTCTGTGGCTACCACGTGCCAGAAACAGGTCTGGAAAGAAGCCGTGGGCAAGACCAAGCCCCGGTTCCCCTGGGCTTGTGTGTGAGTGAGGTTGGTGGACAAGAAACAAATAATGATAGCATACAGTGATGGGGAGAAAAACAAAGCCCAGGATGGGGAAGGATGATGGCATTCTAGAGAAGCTGGTTAGGAAGGGTTCCCCAAGAGGGTGGCACTGGAGGGGAGAGAGAGTAAGGTTAAATAGTAGAGAGCAAGTCTGGTTGACCTTGGAGCTCACGGTTTAGACTCTGATCCCAAGGAGAGGATACGTCATTATCTTCCAGCTCATGAACCTGCAGCCTCCTATAGAGGGTGCGTTTGGGGACTGTCCTCCATGGGGCCCGGAGGACCCACAGCAGATGTGCACCTCACTGTGCCCCCCCACCACTGGCCAGGTCTCCCCTCCGGACGGACTCTCAGGGGTACTTACGCAGAGCACGTGGAGAACGACCGCCCCCTGTCTTCGATCCTCGTTGGTGAAGATGTCATTGGGGAATTCGTGCAGGGCTGAAGAATGGAGAGAGAAAACCAGCTCAGAACAGAGGACATTTTCATCTCTGGAGGACTGGGACAGTCGTGCCAGTCCTTGTTTTTAATGCAGAATCTATTAACTTGGATGAGAAAAAAAATTACATCTTTACGTTCACACATCTCCAACTGGAATTTAGTGTTTCCTTCAGATAAGAAGGTAGGCGACAAACCTCAGGAGTGTGAGAAGCACTGGGGACTTGGCCCCCAACAGGTAAGTTTTCATGATACATTACACTATATGCTCAGAGCAGCTCTCGCTCGCCACTGCAACATTTGGGGTGGGGCTTAGATCACCCCTTGTGATTGACAGCATTCATGAGGAACTACATGAACAAACTTGATGCAAGTTTATTTTCTAACACTCTGACAATTTCATTTCAATATGATCAGTTTCCTTTTGTAAGCTTATAGAGTTGGTCACATGCATTGAAAAACAGTTTTCTGTGCAGAGGTATGTAGGCTTCCCTGCATTACCAAGGGGGCCCATAGCACACACAGGGTTAAGGCTCTTGCTCTAAACTGTCCCTCCGTTCCCACCAGGACTGCCTTGGCTTGGGGCCTCGGGCCTGCTGCAACAACTTCCCTGCTCTTTCAGTCCTCTTTTGGACTTGACTCACAGTGGCCACCCCTGAACGGGACTATGAAGCCCAGGGCTGCTCATGCCCGTCTCGCTGCTCCCAAACCTGCTGGGAGATGAAAGCCCCAGTCTGTACACCAGCAGTGCCAAGCTGGTCCTGGATGTTCCCTACTAGAACTTCCTTCTCTTCTCCTGCTCTTTTATATTTTGCATGTGCTCATTTACTCAATTAGTAACCGAGAAGTTACTGTGTGCCAGGCCATGCTTCCACTGCTGGAAATGCGACAGCCAGCATTGTTGCATGGGTCTCAAGTTCTCACCAGACAGGACCGTTTGCCATTCCTTGAGCGCACCCTGCATTTACTTTCTTTTTGTATCTTTATTTGCACAGATTATACCATCAGCCAGAGATATCCCCTTCCCCAAATGATCTTCTCTCCCTGCCTTTCATAAAATCCCATCAGCTTCACGGCCAGGGCCTTCATAAGGCCTCCTAGGGGACCCGTGGCTCTCTTCTCTGGAAGACGCATCAGAGCAGGCTCCAAGGGAACCTGTGCATACTCCCCTGCCCTTGGCCCTATCGTCATCAAGTGTGGCCAGCTGATGAAAGCGGCCTTTCTCTCGGAGTTCCACAAGCTCTCTGTTCTTCTCCAGTGCACAAGAGGGACAACTATCACCAGTAGATGGGGAGGATGCACAAGATGACACCTGCTTGCCACGTGTCCTGCTTTGGGTTTCCCCCAAAGCAGACCCTCAGCCAAGGATTTGGGGGCACACACAGTTCCTTTGGAGGTGACTCCAGGACAAACTGTGAGTGAGGAAGGGGAGGAGATGAGGGAAGGAAGGGAGTCAAAGATGGCGACATTGACGAGTGACTGGGTGACCACACAGGACACCTGGGGCCCAGTCCCACTACAGACACGGGGAGACTGCACAGAATACACTTCTGGTTTGTAGCTGGTTGGTCAGGGGGTTTGCACAGGACCCAAGCCTTCGGCTATTCCTTGAAAATGTTCCGTTCTCTGCTTCCAAGGCAACAGCAGAGAAAGACAGCAGGCAAGTCTTTGCCAGAGCCGTGGCGGTGGTGGTGTGGCCAGAAGCTACAGCGGCACATGCAGCAGGGGTCACCTGTGCATGTAACAGGTGTAATCCCACCTGCTACTTTTGCACTGCTCTTCATGTGATGCAGTGGAGCAGACGAGGAAGGACAGGGAGGTCGTGACCCACCGCACCCGACCCCGCCCCACGTGGCTTTCCACGCTGAACCTGTTCCAAACACGCTACACTGAGCCCTCCTGATTAATGGATGGGAAAAATGAGGGCAAGCCTGGAGGATTTCACTTTGAAGACCGAATGACACTAAAATCTGGAAATTACCAGGAGGAGACAAGGGTTCAAAGAGAAAGCTTGAGGTTTATCCATCAGGCCCTGGGCACTGCAAGGATTCCAGTGACTTTACTGAGGCATCTCTGTTCTAGCATCTTCCCTCTGTGGGCCTAATGATTCTGGCTGGCGTGCTCTTGTTCAGTGAGCAGAGGTAGTGGAATTCCTCCCGTCGCCCTGATGAGAAACCTTTCGACTTCTTCCTCCCTGAAACCTCCCTGCTGCCTGCAGTCCCCACGGACGCTGGATCTGGAGAGACTTGGCTTGGCAGCCTCTAGTGAGCTCCTGCCTGTCCTTCCTTCTGCCTTCCTGGCTTTCCTTGTGCACACAGGACGTCTCACACTCTTAGGAGGTGCTGTCTCACACTTCCCCTTTGAACTTCTCTTTGAATTCACTTGAATAGATTTTAGTCCAAATAACCATCCCATGGCTCTCACATTGCCCTCCCCTCCCCAAGTTCTTCAGGGTGGATCAGAAACCATGAGAAATGTCCCTTTCTGTCCACTTCCCAAACCCAGGGCACTGACGGTCTCCATGGGCCACTCCAACAGTGGGGAGCAGAGCAAAGGTAAGGAGAGGAAAGGCCGTGCAGGGTGGGCTGGAGACCTTCCAGCACTGACTGGTCTCCATGTTCACCTGGACTTGCCCAGGCCTCGGTTCGGATAAAACCACCACCACCATTTGCATCTTTCCAACTTCTCCTTTCCTATGTCCCCTTTGTACTGTTATAGGCATATCAGTACCCTGGGAGGATGGGCTAAGACGGAGGCTCTGGTGGGCAGATGGCCAATGACAGGCCTGTGCTAGATGACACATTCACTGAGTGAATGCCTTGCCCTTTATACCCACTACCCATTTTTGTCCTCACAGAAGGCCATTATTCCCACTCAGCAGACAAGGAACCCAACGGACAGAGGATTTGATTCCCTACTTGAGGATCCACAGCTGGAAAGCTCCAGAGCAGGGCCACCCACACCCCAGATGCAGGGCTGGTGCCCCTTGCTGCTGTTATCCCAGCTCTTGGCATATAATTGCAATCTTACTCTGCTAGGTGGCCTCTTCCTTCTTGGGACTTCCTCCAAGTAGGGGATCTGGTCAGATCTATATTCTTCTCCCACACACCAGAGGGAAAAGGTAGGCAGGTTTTTCTATTTCTCTGTGTAGCTGTCACAGTGCTTTTCTACACTGGCCAGTTCTCCGTTTAAATGTGACCATCCTATTGCCCTCCTACCCACAGAGAATCAGAGACAGGACTGATGTACCAGTGCATGGATCACAGTGGCCATCGCCCTCGAGAAACTGAAGCCACCCTGTGATGGGCCACACGAAGCAATGACGCGTGGAAACCACTGACCGTCAATGAGGAGGAGCTGACGGATGTTCTGTTACTGATGTGTAAAAGCCAGCTCCTGCTTTACTTCCTGTCCCCGACGCTTCCTGCATGAGGAATACCGTCGTCTCGAGCAAACTGGGGCTGAGGGCAGCACGTGAAGGGAGGGAAGAGCCCGGCGTTGCAGCCCCACCGTCTGCATCCACAAGGCGTCCACCCTCGTGCCGGCTCCATCCTCCCCGCTTCCTGCTGCTTCATCTGCGAGGTGAACCAGGGCCCACAGCACAATGATTCGGCCAAAGGTGCCATGTCAGTAAGTGAAACATGAGGTTCTCAATCCGGGCATCTTGATTTTAAATCCCCTTGGCACCCGGCAAACAGCCAGGTGGATGACTGCAATGACCAAGAATAAATGGACCCACAAGTCTTCATGCTTCGGTTGGGGAAGGGTCTTGGCAAAGGTCTTAATGCCCAGCCAGCCCTGGGACCTGGCGGAGGCTCCCGGAGAAGACCGTGCTGAAGGCTATGCCCTCGGATGAGGTGGGACCCACAGAGCCAAGTACCGGCTCAGGAAGAGCTGAGATGCTTTTGGAAGTCCTGGCCAACCAGGCCACTGGGAGCTTCCTCGTGAAACTGAACCTGGTTGCTCAGTGGCCGAGATAAAGGGTGGGTGTGATGGCAGTGGAGGGAAAGCAGAGAGGCAGTTAAGTGTTCTCAAATCAAGGTGCTTCGAGAACAACAACAAAATTCTTCTTTGGTGGTTCACAGCAGTGTGGAATGACCAGCTTCAGTATTCCCCAGGAAGCTACTGACATGGATCCCACTCCGTCTACTTATTCATTATAGGTCCTTTATAAAAACACGCATTGTGCTGGTGACGAAACTGTAACAATAATTTCAAAGAGTTAATGTACAATTTGCAAAGAATACATATATTTTATTTTCCTCCTATACATTGTTTTTTGACAAAAGTCACAAGAGAAGATTTTAAAACTTGAGCTGGAGGCCCTCCCCTCTTGCTGTCCACATGATAAGCCTTCCTTCAGAGGTCCCACCCGCCTATGCTCAAGGCTGGGTCCCTCAAGAGCAGACCTTGAGACAGAGATCTGAATGCCAGCACTTTATCTGGGAAGGGATCCCACTACAGGGGAGGAGGGAGACAAATCAGAAAGGGGCTGAGACAGTAGGCTCAAACTTGCTGGGGCCCCTCTGAGAGATGGTGTAGACTATGCCTCAGTGTTGTCCACACGTGCTCATCCATCACTGTTGAAGGCTGTCTTAAACACTTTAGAGCTGACCCTTAACACTTTTCAGCTCTGTACTGGCCAAGTCAGTGGGTTTGTGGGACGAGAGCAGGCCCCAGACAGAGTCGCAGGTGCACCAAGGAACCATCTGCATGTCTGTTGGCCATCTGAAAAATGGCCTGCAATCCCTCTTCATTGCTCCCTCCAGTTTAATCTCAGAATACTGTCAGTGCACAGAGCTGGTGTCTAGTAAGGGTCAGCAGGACGAAGAACGCTAAAGGGAGCAGGTCCTGGACACTGACTGGGGATGGGATAAACCCGCCCGGCCCGCCCGGCCCGCCCGGCCAAGAAGAGGGCAGCAGCTGACCTTGCTTCCTTGAGGCTGAGCAGACTCCTTACCTGGTGGACAGAGACCCTGAGGCCCCAAACACACCTGGGAAATGGTGTTTTCAGAACAGCTACAGCTGTCTGAGATAAAAGTGCACAGATACAGTGTGGCATTCTAGACTAGAAGGCTCTTTCCAGTGCTTTTTGACCTCAGTTTCCTCATCTACAAAACAAAGTAGGGTTGCTAGAGCCTCCTGCAGAGCTAATGGCAGTGCTGATGTCATCTCACGCGCCTTCCATTTGGGTGTCCTTCCTCACACCCAAATCTACAGAATCAGGGGCATTTCTTGGTCAAGCTGGGAGCTGGATGGTTACCCGTCTTTGGGAACCTGATACTGCTGGTGGGCTGTTGGTTAGATTTTGCGTAAGGGTCCCAACATGGAGAATCAGGTCTGGGGTCAGATCCCCCCTATGCCACTTGTATAACTCATGGTTTATCCCTTCCTCTCTCAGAGCCCCATCTCCTTCAACCATAAAATGGGTGGGTGAATGCCACTTTGCCGGGTGGCTGGGGAAAGTGCAGGCAGAGGATGTAAAATGCCTCCCACCATCTTCCTAGGCCACCTATTGTGAGTCTTCATAATTATAATAATGATGGGATGCTGGTCCGGCCTGGGCACAAGGACACATTCTTTTCTGGTCTTGGAGTCGAAATCCTCCTACTGCCAATTCCAACCTGCTTTGCAGCGGTGTCTGTTTCTCCAGGATGGTGCTTAGTCTGACGGAGCTACATGAATGCATGTACTTCTAGATGCATGCTTCCCCTGTTTAGGCTGCGTTGGAGCCAAATGGCCCATGTGGTGTGCTGGAACAGCTACACATCCAGTGGACAGTTCCCCCAAATACCTTCAAAAATCCTCAAAGTCTCTTTCTGCTCCTCTCTTTCTCTCCCCTAGCTTTCCTTTTAGTACATCTTGCCAGCTTGGGGGAGCCAGCAAAAGCAAGCAGTGCTGTTCCCATAGAAACCACAGAGCCCTGAACGGAGTGGATTCCCCTTACCAAGGCAACAGCAGTCAGCCGTCCTGCTTCTCCTGGCTGCTTTCCTGAGGCCTGAGTTTGATGAGTCCAAATGGAGGTTTGCAAGGGATGGAGAGTATTTTCTGTTTCATCTGGGGAGGGGTGGGAATTGTAGCAGGGACATTCATGGCATCTACAGACACACTGACCTCATGTTGATCACATGGAACCGCCCAAGATGAAGATCCAAAGATTTAGCTAACTTAACATGTTTGAGTGAAAGGAATCTGGTGTGCTGTAACCATCATAACACTGGCCTTTCATCCCAGGCACCTTTTCATGACAACATACCTTGCTCATCTTACTGACTGGCCTCTTGGGAGTTGCCCCAAGAATTTAGGGCTGACACTGTCCAACTCCTCCCATGCATGGTGGGTGACTTCATGCTTCTGCATTAGACACTTTTGTCCATCCGGTGCTCCATCCCATAAAACCTGTTCCCTTGTCCCCTGCTGTTAACATTGGGAGAACACCGTGAGCCAGCTGTGGTAGTACTCAGCCTCCTAGGGAGTCTTCCAGACTCTTTCTATGGTGCTCTTGTCTTCTGCAAGTGCTCAAGAAGTGGTTTCCCAACCCAAATGCAGTCATCTTTGATTCCCACACTGTGATCTCCCTACAGATAGGAGCCCGGCATTTTTCTCTTTTTCTGTGGCCTGCACCCACTGGGCCAGGGTCCACGAAAGAGAAAAATAAATACCACATGAAGACAAGTATGAGCAAACTTCGAGGGACTTTCTCCCAGGGGATGGTTTTTGTATAAACTCGAGACAGAATTTTTAACTAAGAAATGGTATTGGGAGAAATAGTTCAGTAAAACTCCCAGTAATTGGGAGTGACTATTTAGGCTATTCACAAATTACCTATTTCTCCTTGTTCTGCAAACCTGAAAGGTCTACACTTCTAGGTTCCCTTTAAGGGTAGGTGGGGCCATGTGGGTTGCTTCAGTCAATGAAATGGGAGCAAACAACATATGTCACACTTCTAGGCAGGCTTTAATAGCCAGTGTCTGATTCATCGCTTTGCATTTTCTTGTCTAAACATTCATGGAAACATACATCAGGATGAATATTCCATTAACTTGAGTCCCTGAGCAACTGATATCCGAATCCTACCCCTCTGACATGCACATTTTATACATATACATGAGTAAAAAGTAACATGTTTCTTCTCTTAGCCACTGAGACTTGGGGCTCTTTGCTACCCAGTGTACCCAAGCCGATCCTGCGTAATGCAAGAGCTAATATGGGGCTCAACATTCTGCACATGAGGTCCTGCCTCATCAATTTTTGGTTTCTTCTGTCTTCTCCAATGGACCAGGGGAGGACAATTAAGGATGGAGGAAATTTATCCTTCTCTTCTCTGCATTCCCAGTGCCTAGCAAGGTGCCCAACACAGAATAGTCACTTAATTAAGACTGTTTGTTGATTAAATGAACACATATGTCATCACTGAAGGGCCTTGAACATAATTATCCAGAAAGGAATCTCTGTGAAAATGGATATATTCTCAACTTAACTCTATAAATATTTAGTCTCTGGAAAAGTTTCAGAGACATTTTGGTGCCCTTCTCTTATGCTCAGTGAGGTTCAGCAAGCCACAAAAGTGCCAGGGTGGGGGCTGGGGTGGGACGTATATGGCAACGGGAGAGTGCAGGGTGTCCCCGAGAACTGCAGGCCGCTGGGAGGTCATCTTTGGAATCTGTGTCTCAACAACACTGGAACATGCATTAACAAATCAATCATGTGCAAATAAACACACAGTTACTCAGTCCTTCGCACACGTCGGGCGCCCTGATCACTGATGAGTCACCAGCTGAGTGGACCAAAGTGTAGGTTGGGGGCCAGGGAACCCTCAGCTCTCTCTGCAGTCATCCAGTACTTAAGGATGGAACTAATCTTTATTGAGTCTTGTAAATATCTATTTTTCACTTTATCATGGTTTCTATGATGGGAATATTTACCCTCAGTTTACAGGTAAGTAAACCAAGACCCAAAGAAGGCAAGTCATGAGCCCAAGTTCACACAGATGGTAGTGGAAGAGCTGAGATCATGATTGGGGTCTGACTTTCTAGCATGTTGATTCTTCTGTATTAGAAAGAGCAAAGGGACCTTTTTTCCCGCTTGACTTTGCAGGGCACAACTTCTTCCCTTCAAAAGCCAGAAACAAAGTCTGGATTCAAATCTATCGATATGTGCACAGAAATGAGACCATAAACAGCATCTCTGCAAAGGAGGATATAACCACAAGTCATGATAACCAAGAGCCTCAGTGTGGGATCATCAAACTGTCAATCAAAAAGATACTACCCATCAAATTTGCTGAGAAATATTGTTTCAAATGCTTATGTGGTGATTTCTGTTTACCACAGGCAGCCAGGGGTTTGTAAGAGCCTACAGACCTGGACTTGAGGCTTTCCTTCACCACCTTCCTTCTGTGGCCTTGGGCGCCTGGGTGGCTCAGTGGGTTAAAGCCTCTGCCTTCAGCTCAGGTCATGATCTCAGGGTCCTGGGATCGAGGCCCGCATCGGGCTCTCTGCTCAGCAGGGAGCCTGCTTCCTCCTCTCTCTCTGCCTGCCTCTCTGCTTACTTGTGATCTCTCTCTGTCAAATAAATAAATAAAAATATTTTTTAAAAAAGAGTTCTGTGGCCCTGAGGAAATTCCTTAACCACTTTCAGTCTTAATTTCTTAATGTGCAAAACGGGAGGGTGAAAACAACACCAGTTTATATGATTTTTATGAGGATTAACTGTGATGATGTTTATAAAACATGTAGTACCTAGAATCCCGCAAGTAATGATCAAATGATAGCTCCTTTTACTTTGTTAAATAGTAGAGAAGGAGAAATATGGATAAGGGGTGTTTCCCAGGACATCAGTGTCTTGGGAGACTGCCCACATTCCACATACCACTTTTAGGCTGAGCAACTATAAGTACCCGCATCTATTTGCCTGAGGCTTTCCCCAAAGCAGAGATGGGGTTCTCTGCCCAGATACTGCAGGCTGGATATGCTGGAGAATTAATACTGCTCTTTCCCTCAGGTGAAGCCCTCAACCAAAGTCTGATGAAAGGGTGGGTGTATAAACACCTCAGCTCCCTCATCACCTGGCTGAGATATCTCTCAGGTGTGTCCTATGCTGGTTGCTGGCACCCTCATCTGGGTAAAGCTCTGGCTGCTCACCGTGACGACTGGCTTTATAACACGCATTTGATCAGCTGCCTTTCCTTCCCTGTCTCACTTTCTGACTCCCCTACCTGGATCATCTCCCAAATAAATCTGTACTTGAATATGCCTCAGGGCCCACTTCTGATGAACCCATATTTAGACAAGGGAAGCTAAGAATTTTGCACTTTGGCACCTCTCCATTTCAACATAGATTCATTCTTCCAGCAGAAGACTCATCACTATTCAGGTGAATTTCCTCCCCAATAATGGCAGCCGTTTTCAATGGCCTTATTTCTATACAGTTATAGGGGAATGATGCATCCTGCTTTGTTGACAGCAGCATGGAACCACCTAACTCCTGAATGCAGGTTGGAAGACTGTCTTCCCCTTTTTGATGGTGCTGAAGTTGATCCAACACATCCATGAGAAGTTCCTTGATTTCACTTCAGAGCTCTTTTTCTCATATCCATACTGGCAGGAGATTTAAAAAAATCATCCCACAAGCTTTTCTCCTGGAAAGGAACAGACATTCTTTGCAACTAAAGAACCCCAATCATTAGTTACCATAGACTTTTGGCCTGGCAAGCACTGCAATGTAATTTGATGAACTGGAAACATATTTCTTTATCAATAATAAAAAGCCATGGCATCAGTATTGCTCATGTCTCCAAGCCAGTAGCTACTGTAGAAAATAGAGTGATCCCATGACTAATTTAGTGTTCTCAGGCCACAGATATGGCAGCACATAGAAGGAGGCTTATTTGTAGGGGCAAGAGCCTACAACCTGTATTTGTTGCTCCTGTGGGATTACCATGGCTGTGTCAGTAATGAAGTCTCATTAAAGGGAATGGGATATCTATGGTAAGTATCCCTGTGGCGTTTAGAACTTTAGGGACTGCTCTGTTCTTCAAAACGTCCCTTGGTGCCATTGTCGGAGAATGTGTGGATGGATGGACTGAGATCTGACCTAGGTGTTGCATCGCTCATGTTCTCATGTCTGCTTACTGATGCAGAGAACTTCAACAAACTGATATGCACAGAAACCCACTCCATAGTTCTGTAAGAGGTTGCACATTGTTAAAAGAAATGGTGATTCGCCCTCAAGCACCCTTGGAGGGGATGAAGGTGAATGACAAAAACTTTCTTAGGACAAATGCAATTAAAATAGTTCTTTTTGAATGTAGTCATTTATGTAAGAACATAAATTGACAATTTTTATTCTGTATGTGTTTATTTTATAGCAGAGATGAAGTATGATTGCTAACGAATGGAGACTCCAAAATTGGGGATTTTTAAAAAAGTGTTAACCTATAAAATTTCAGAGCTAGAAGTAACCTACAGTGTTCTCTTGGTCTATAGATGAAAAAGTAATAACAGAAAGATTTGGTGAGAAGCATGGTTAAAGTTTTTCTTCTGGTTTTTTTTTTTTTTCCTTTCAAAATCTGTTTTTTCCCTTTCACCCTTGATGATGTTCCATATCATCAGTTTCAGAGATAGAAAATAGATCTCATCTCACGTGTCCATCAGTTGAGTGGATGCTTGGCTGAGTCTTGGATGGGGTGCAGTGTGGGAGAGGAACTTGATCTATTAACAATGCTGCCACATGGGTTATAGGAATGGGAATGGGGGTATGTATGCTTCTCATTTCCCTTTGCTGAAGGTTTGCTGACAAAGTCCTAAAACGAAAGAACAAACGGCGCTCCCTGCTCCTAGTAATAGCAATTACTACCATAATTTCCTTTGATACGCACCACTTCTTGAGCATCATCTATTTAAAGATTGGGGGGGGGGATTAAAAGTATTTCAATACAATCTCCCAAAGATAGCAAATATATTCAAGCAGATACATGATATTGTTACACACCTAAAATACAGTTGCTTGAAATCTGGTCTATAACGATGAAATAAATATGTAAAGAAATTCACAGTTAGTTGTAGGAAGAGATGTAAATAAACAAGACAAACTACTGGATAACTTAGCTGGCAAATACAAGCTGTGCTTACCCCTCATTTAGTACTTGGCAACCTCCGCTTCTCCTTGGAAGAAAAATTAACATGTTACCTGGAGGAAATAATTTTCCTTTTTGTATTGCCGTATATTAAATATTAGATACCTGTGGTTTTTGTTCAAAGCACTCAAGAATCTAACTACATCTGAAACCCTTTTAAGGGTAAGTCTCAAGTCAGAGCTTTTTTGTTGGATCATTAAGGCATTCAAAGTCTACATTCCAAATATGATAGCTCCATCTAAATGAAAATTATAAGAAGATTATAATTAATCCAAGAATAAAAGCAATTCCTATATCAATTTTTCTCCATTTTTTTTTTGGCTATAGTGATGGTACATTATAGTTTTGAGTGAAAGACTAAATACCTTCCACTTTCACAGTGCACTTTGTCCTCCAAACTAGGCTTTTACGGGCATAGACCAAGAGTAGGATCAAGAAAGATCCCTCAAGAAGGTCTATCACTGTGATGTCTTGTAGTTAGCAAAGTAAGGCTGATCACAGTTGGAAGCAGACAAGATCAAAGCAAAAGAATTTAGAATCTACTTGATGTGTGTCCAGTCATTTTATATTGTATATCTGACTTTACAGATGATGCACTGAGGAGGCTCTGGATTTTGCTGTCTTCCTTGGAGCAGCGTTGTATTCATTCTAGTAGGCAGTTAAATTACTGGAGGGTCATCTCTGGTGGTGGTTTTAAGCTTTTTTCTAACAGAAGTCAGTTCTGATGATGTCTTTATCTTGGGATGTGGTCCTCACAGGATTTCAATAGGAAGTCTGAGCTGTTTACCAAGCCCCTGAAGCTCTGTGGACTTGAATTCCAGAGTCTGTCTCTCCAGAGCAATCTGAGATCCCTACTTAGCAATTCCAGCTTTTTAAGCCGTTGTTCCCCCCATGCTGCTTGGTGTGCCCCCAAGCATGGACAGGGTCAAAGATGTCAGAGGAATTTATATGCATGTTAAGACTCCCACTCTGAAACCCTGCTTTCTGGGATGCCCCCCCCAATTTCTGGCTCCCCCAGGAGTTCCAAACTCCAATCTTGGAGACCTCAGCCCAATAATACCCCTGCTTTCTGTTCCAGCTCTATCCCCCAGCTATCCACACATACTAGGGAGTTTCACAGGGGAAAAGCGACAGTTGTGGTTTCCTTCTTTCAAGTTTCATGCTCCCTCCCTCCAGTCTCTGTTTGTATGAATCCATGAGTCTTTAAACAATTGCTTTTCTTTATGTTGTCCATAAGTATTTGTACAGGAGCATTAATCCAATGCAAGCTACTCTACCTTCATGAATAGAAGTCAAAAGTCCAGAATATATTCTACATCATCACCTATGGCAGAAAATTTACAGGAAATTAAATTCACATCAAATGTTCCTAAAACTTGCTATTAGCCACATTAAGTCCTCCATGGAACTAAGGCAACCTGAAGGAAGCATGTGGCCCAGTAGTAAATAAGGGCCTGGGGAATGTGAAGGTCACCGCAATGGGCTGGCAAGATTTGATAAGGGCCACAGGTAATTTAATTGCTTACTAACTTATATGGATAAATCAGGGGTTGGACAAAGAGGGTCCTCAATGCAGCAGAGCTTATAGGAAAGATAATACAGCCTTCCACAACCCTCAGCTACAAATATTTCAAGGTCAAGACAACCCAAAAAAGCAACTGTGGCAGTTCTGATGGCTCTGACAGGTGATACTTGAAGGCTTAGAGGAAAGAATGTAGAATGTGTGTTAGGGGACAAGGATATTGGAAGCTGGTTACTGCCAAGGGAGTGAAATCATGTTCTACTTCTTTGGGAGTCTGGAGGTTCTCATACATTTTCCCATAAACATCAAATTTTGACATCCTACATGAAGTTGGCAAATTGAAATTCACAGCAGTAGAAGGTAGGTGTTTAATAAGTGCCTTTCAAGTCCAGACAAATTTGTGAAGCTTCAGAAATAGGAAAGAAAGGTAGGCAGCAAATCAAACTTCTGACTAAATCTGGCCATTAAATCAAGCACACAAACATACTAGCGAGTAATGTTTTTAAAAGAAGAAAAAGAAAATTCTGCTACATTCCTGAATTAGTCAAGAACAAAATAACCAATACCACAATTTCTGTTGGGAGTAAAGTGGAAAGGCATCCACGAAGGAGGAGAGAGAGGTTCCACTTTGTTCTTGCCCTAGAACCCCATCATATTCCCTGTTAGAAGTCAATGACCTTTTGTCCTCCTCCCCCCGCCCCCCCGAACATAGAATTTACTGTCATTGCTGGTTGGCTTGTGTCTTTCTATGTGCTTGCATGTCATTGCAGGATTGTTGGAATTGAAAACACATTCAAAGAAATCCTTAAAAAAAATCAACATCATTATTTTGAGACCCATCCCCCCAAAAAATGCAAAGGCAACATAAACTTTGGATGCATTAACCTCAGTCATCACCGTCATCACATCACAGAAGCTGGATGCAAATGTATGTATTTATTGTCATAAACCAGAACAAATCTTGGGCACACTTGAGAAAAGGCCCATCAAAGAAAATGAAGAACCCTTTCCTGCCCCCACCATCCACAGATTTGTTTAATGTGTACTTGAGGGTGCTGGCGTGCAGCTCACCTGAACTGCTTGGACCATGAATTCGTGTAGTGGGTGGGTAAAAGGAGTTGGCAGACATTCAAAGGATAGAAGAATTCGTATCATTTCTTCCTTTGATCTTTTCTCACATAAACACTAAATTTCAGGGCAATGTAGACCTAAGGAAAAAAATCTATTAAAATAATTCTTTAAAAAATGATCCTTTTGATGTTTGAGATTCATGTTGTTGTTGTTGTTATTGTTGTTTTGGGGAGGAATACAAATAATTTTATTCTTCTATGAGAGACTCCAATGTTGAAGTTTTCTTGCCATAGCTCAAATAAGCAGGACTAGACTGTCACAGGTATCTGCACAAAAAGTCCCCAAACTCCTAGATAACATTAAGATGAGACAGGAAAAGAGACTGTTTTTCAGTCTGAATAGGAAGCGGCAAGTCCCGCAGGGGTCCTGGATCGAGGAGACAAGGTCCTGTCTACACGTTTCCAAGAGGCTGACTGTCAAGTGCCCACAGGTGGGAGGGCTGGTGAGAGCAGTGCTGTCTTTCCCTGAGTCTATGACACAGAAGCAAACTGGCTGGCTTATTCTCAGTGACTTCAGGCAAACAGTTCTTTCCGAAGATACAGGGTTCCTTTGAGAAAGATTCAAGTACCAAAGAGACTCTGATTTCTTTAGGATCATGGTTGCTTTCTGTAACGATGGCAAACTTTTCAGGTACACAGATGTGTGCCCAGATGTTTCCCTGTCAATTTCACTCAAGGATGCATGGTGCAGGAGTTATACATCTACTGCGTGGCTCTAACCCTGGCAGAAAGTAACTAGGAAGTAGACCACATGGTCTTGCCTTCATGGAGTTTATAGGCCCATTGAGGAAGTCAGATTTAAGTGCACGGACATACAAATGGAAGGATGGTAACAGGTAGGCTATACCTTCAAACACGTAAGTACGTATGTATGTATACTTATACATACATATGTATCCTATACAGACCAATTGCTGCATAATGACTATCCCAAAATGTAGCGGTTTAAGGCAACAACACTTCTTTTATCATATCTCACATTTCCGGGGTAAGTGACCCTTATGTGGCCACTCATGCAACTGCAGTGACTTAACATTTGAAATTGGAAACATGACACTTACTCATTGCCTTCTTGCACCTGTGCCAAGGAGACTCAAACACCTGGGGACTAGAACCACTCAGGCTCCTTGGCCTCTCTCTCTAACTCAGTGTGGTTTCTCCACATAGCCTTCCCTCAGGATCTCTTTGGCTTGAGGACTTCTTCCATGGTGGCTCAGAGCTATAAGGCACAAGTTTCAAGATGGAGAGCTAGAGGAGGAAGCTCTATTGCCTTTTATGATCTAGCCTGGGAAGTCATGCAGAGGGTCTTTACAAAAGTGTGGCTCGACTCAAGAGGGGAAGGAATAAGACTCTGGATGAGCACGTGGTCCTGGAGTTATTGCTGTGGCCATTTTGGAAGATGCAACCTACCGCTACTCACTTCTCTCTGAAAATGAGAACTACATCTATGGCCATGTTTACAACAAATCTTTATCTAGATGAAGGTGAAGCGGAGAGTGAATGGTTATGGGGGATGAGGAGAAAAGTGTCAGCATGAGCCAGCTGAATGGATAAAGACTGCATGGGTGACTCAGATATGTGGAGCCTCTAAGAAGAAAGGGCTTACACAGCTGCAGGGGAGGAATTCCAAGTAGACAGGAAGTAGAGACAGAAGTATGGAGGAGGTAGGAAGGAGCAGAGCCATTCTCTACTCTAACAAGGTGAGTACTCTTCAATAGGTTTCTCCTTGAGTGAACAGCCAAGTTCTCCCAGGGAAACACAAATAGCTACTAATGTGTTAACCATTTCCCTTGCGTGATCTTTCCTAACCCTCATGGCCATCCCGAGACCTCTGTGCTTTATAGAGGGGGGAAATGAGGTCTAGCGAGAACCATCCTGGGGTCAGATCTAAGTCAAGTGTCCTCTTGAGGGTCACCATGAGTCAGCTTAGTTCATGTTTCTCCCCAGGCCCAGAGAGATCAAGAAGGTACTTATGTAAAGCCTAGCTTTTTTTTTTTTTCACCCCCAAAGGAAAAGACTTCACCCAGAACCAGAATCTAAGAAAGCACATAGGATTGCATTGAATTTCATGGTGCATTAGAACACAGAATGGGACCCAAAATTAAAACTGGCCAGTTTTCCTGATTAGCCTTTTACTAAGCCTCAAGCTAGAGAACATAACTCTGGCATGCGTTGGGATTCTGTTCCACTGTGGGCCTTGTGGTGGATAGATTTCTCCATCTGTCGGCTTCCTGTTCAGAAAAAATGGTTTCTGACCCCTTCTACCCAAGAGGAACTGGTGTGGAGTTCTGCCTTGGTTAAGTGTTAGGAACGTCTACCTGCATCTTGGCATTTGTTATAGACTGAAAATAAACTAGGAGTTAACTCAAATCTTCCTTTTAGCCGAGACACAACCTGATGGAAAGCACGTTGGCACCTTTTGCAGTCCCCCTATCTGTGCCCTGGAGGCCCATTTTATCATTTGCACATTTTATGGCCATGGGATGCTGGTACTTCAGTATCTGCTTAGTGAGTTGGGACCCAAAAGGGTAAGGCAGAAAAGAGTTGGCATCGGGGTTCCCTAAAGATCCCAACTTACAACACAGTGTAGGTTTAGACCCAGGAGCAGAACTGACCTGGGGCAGTTATGGCTCCTGTAAACTCTTCTGGAAGTTGCTAGAAGGGAGCTGAAGCCTTATCCATGCTCTGACCCTTCCTTGCAAAACCATTTGCCATTTTCCTCCTGTCATTCCCTGGGTATTTTCATATCCAATGGCTAACACTCAGGGCTGCCTTGAGCTAAAGTGGTCACTGCGAGTCTGCTTGACACTGTATCCTTCTCTGTCCTCCCTCTCTGGTCCCACCACTCAGTCTCTACCAGATTTTCCAGGGAGCACTTTCAAAATCACTTTTGCATGAACACTCATGCCAGGCTCAGCTTCTGGGAACCCAGGCTAACCCAGGAACCACACAAATGCTGCTTCTTCCACAAACATTCCCTTGATCATCCCAAAGGAATCTTGTACTAAATCACCACAGAGATTGGGATCCAGACCACATGAGTGGAGGCTGGAGGGTGGGTGGTGGGCAGCAGCTTGTTCCCCATACCCCTGGGTAGGGGGATGGCATTCTATCCTTTCTTTCAGATGACAGAGTCCCAAACAAGCCACACACAGCACTCACCAGCCTGTCAATTCCTAGGGAGCCTACATGAGCTCAGTGGACGAGTATTTTTTATACTGAGATTGCAGCATGCTTATGGGTCCTTGCTGCACAGAGATGAGCTGGCTGACGCTTAGGACAGACTGATGCTAGATGGGACATGCTCTGGGAAATCATCGGCAAGAGGAGAGCAGAGAAGCCACAGAAACAACTACCCGTGGCCAAAGTTTCCATTCCTGGTGCCAGCTGATGGGAGCCAGGGGTGTCCCACGGGCATGTCTGACTTGTCTGAACCAAGAGTCAGCAGCAAGAATGTCTTCTTACAGGGTTTTCGCTGGTCTTGAACACATTCCAGACGTTCCTAGGTTCTCCTGTCACATCGTTTTTTTAAAAATTGTTTTTACCAGAAAGCTCAGATCCAAACAGTCAACAGAATAGGGTTTGTGGTTGTTCCACTGCAAGTGGAAATGGACTCAGGTGACAACAGAACACCCAGCCCCAAATCTGGGGTGTTGCGGACGAGCTGGGTATCAGAACCTCATGGTGTGCGTGTGTAAAAGAAAGTGGCAGCTTGGGTTTGAGAATGGAAAAGGCTGTAATTTTTTTGTGACCATTTCCAAATAACAGAAAGGCAAGAGCTTGAAAAAAGACGAGAAGCATAAGTAGTGGTCAGGGGCAAGACTAGGCACATACAAGGGAGTAAAGTCGTGAAAACATCTTTCACACAAAAGGTATGGACCACACACGTGTTGGCCAACCTTGGCTTTCCTGGGGGAACTATACTGCCATAAAATGGATGAAATCAGCTCTTTTTATGCCCTCATTTTTAACAATCCTGGCTGAATAGCTGCGTGGCTACGTCCATGGCTGGTGGTGCTATATGCCAGGGAAGGCAATAATGTCTGACCAGCTATGTTAGCTTATGCATCCACTCTCCTCCCCATCCCTCTATAAAACATGTCTAAAACCTGCTATGGTATAATGGCTTGGGAAGGAAAGTGAATCCCGTAGACTGATGAACGGTGCTTCCTTGTAAAGATAGCAAAAGCTGGTGGTTTTATTACACCCAGTCTGTTGGAAGTCAAGCAGGACAATGAGGTGAGTGTGTACCACTGGAAAGGACCGTTTGATGCATGGCCAGGATCTTCATCCAGCTGGTACACCCACTGCCCAGTGGCGAGAATGCTGGGGCTAGTGGTTCAGTGTGGGTTCTGAGAATTGCTCTCGGCGAATGGGTGCTACCTCACCCTAAATGCCTGCAAGATGAAGTCCTCACGCCAAGAGCAGGGTGCCGCCAATGTCCTGCCTTAAGTTGGGACAGTTCCGTGCTGCTACTCATGCACCGCGGTCCTGTGGGATCAGGCAGAGGCCAGCCTGTCACTGAGAAATGGCCCTGCCGACTCCTCCTCCTGAGAACCCTCCACCAATAA
Source organism: Spilogale gracilis (assembly GCA_004023965.1). NCBI lineage: Eukaryota > Metazoa > Chordata > Mammalia > Carnivora > Mephitidae > Spilogale > Spilogale gracilis. The sequence goes on along the minus strand of PITA01002628.1, from coordinate 38,802 downwards.
GCCTCCTGCCCAAGGATCTCTAGTCTTGGAGGCTCCATCTGAGACAGTCCTTTGGGTTGGCTTTTGCTTCTAAGGCTCCAAGGGAATGGCGCATCTCACTAAAATGGGAAATGCACACCAGCTGGGAAAGGTGAATCCCTGTGCACTCCAGGATGGCCCAAGCAAGTTTGCCTCTCTTAATCCCTCCAAATCACAGTGGCCCAGAGCTGGACCAGGGGTTCTAGCTCTTTCTGTTCCAAGTTAAGGCCATGGCCTGAGAAAAGCTGCCACCCAGGCGGTGTGCCCTGGAAATTGACCCACAGCATGGAACCAGATTCTGATTTGGCATCAAGAAACGATTTTCCTTCCCTCCAACCCCCTACAAACATCCGTGGAATGGTTAAAATTGGGTAGGATTTCCTTCCTCCAAATCTCCCTTTGAAGTTTGCAGATGGATTCTGGGGAGGTCTTAGATTTTAATAAGAAATTTATTTCCCAGATGATTCCATCACTTGGAAGGTAATGATTTTGGACAAAACCAGGCATCCTTGTTAAGACGCCCCAAAGATTCCTGTTTGCAAATCTTTCCTCGGCTAATTCTATAGCTCTTGAAGACAGACCCCTATCACCACAGAAGTGCTTCTCTACAGCAGGACTCCCACCTTGACATCTCAAGGGAAATACGGCTCTCCTTCATGGCAAGGATGAAAAAACTTAAAAATGTTTTTTGCAAGTATGATCAGTTTGAGTGGGAGGGACAGCAGATGGGCCACACATTAGTCTAGATACTCAGATAACAGAGGGTGAGAGGCACAGATAGATGCCTATCAAAAGGAAGAACAGCAGCCATGGATTTTCTCTTACTCCATGCAGATATACACCCCAAGCCCTGGGGAGGCTCCTCGTTCCCACCCGGAAGGAGTGTGAGCTATTTTAACTTGGAATGCAGCAAGCCAGGCCAAAGGAGCCACAGCCAAGAGATACACTGTACAGCAAGAATGCCCAAGAGAGCATTTTCCCAACAAACTACGTCTCCTCCTCCCCTCCTCCTCCTCTTCCTCCTCCTCCTCCTTCTTCTTCCTCTTCTTCCCCTTCTCCTTCTCCTTCTTCTTCTTTTTAGGACCCAAAGAGGCAGGCAGCACATTGGACCACCTGCAGCTGGCCCCTCATCAGCTGCCTTGCAGTGTTTCGGGGCTGGGAGGGTTGGGACGTGCATGGGCAGGCAGCTGGCATGACAGGTGTGCTCCCAGCACTGGACCCCTCACTCAGACTCTTGACCCTTCCCATTTTCTAACTGGTCCCCTTTCCCCAAGAAACTCTCATAACCTCTTCCTGTTCCCCACTCCTCCACCTACCCTTTTACATTCCAACAGCGCTTTGCAATTCCAGATTCTTTGACTCCTTTATCCTTGACCTGGTCCTAAAGAGTACAGAAAACAGGAGATGCTGTTTGCAGGAGCGGATGCCTGACTGTGATGCAGAATGGTTTTATGTTCTGGAATGCCTACTCTGCACCAGGCACTAAGTAAATAGGCAATGCTTACTCTATCTGCTTATTTTTCTTCCTCTTTTTTTTCAAAATACATCATTGCATCATGTGTCTCTTCCAAGGTATGTACAGACTAGTTCCATGGTTTTTAGGTCCTGCCAACTGAGATGTCAGAGATGACATGTGGAATGGTGACTGCTGGTGTGGCCCACTCTGGGGATGGGAATGTGAGATCCTGAGATGTTGACTAAGAAAGAGCTTAGACCTGTAAAATTTCCCCACCCAGCTGGTTACATGGTCAGCTGGTGCTGATTCCTGCCACTATGGTGATGAGGCCAGACCCAACCATTTAATTTTGAGGTTACCTGCCAATCCCACCAGCAACCTTGAGGTCCAAAAATCCTTCTCTACCTGGAGTCAGACACTAGCAATCAAAAATATCAAACATTATTGGAAAGATTGGGAATAACACACTCGTAACTATTCCTTAGGCTCTAGGGCTGTTGAGGTCCATCACTGTGGTTGGATGGCATTTGATGAACAAAGTGCTTTCAGCAGGGGTGCTTTGGGGGATAAATGAGATGATATTGGGCCACATAAGAGCAAACTTTAATGTCAATAGTTGTATAATGCTTATTGTAATGTTACTATAAAAATATCTGTGTTCCGATAGCCAAACTATGGCAAGAACCTAGATGTCCAACAACAGATGAATGGATAAAGAAGAGGTGGTGTGCGTATACACACACACACACACACACACACACACACACACACACACAATGGAATACTATGCAGCCATCAAAAAGAATGAAATCCTGCCATTTGCAATGATATGGTTGGAACTGGAGGGTATTATGCTGAGTGAAATAAGTCAATCAGAGAAAGACAATTATCATATGATTTCTCTGATATGCAGAATTTGAGAGGCAGGGCAGGAGGTCATGGTGGGTAGAGAGGGAAAAAAATGAAACAAGATGGGACTGGGGAGGGAGACAAACCACAAGAGACTCTTAATCCCAGGAAATAAACTAGGGTTGCTGGAGGGGAGGGTTTGGGAGGGATGGGGTGGCTGGGTGATGGACACTGGGGAGGATATGTGCTATGGTGAGTGCTGTGAATTGGGTAAGACTGATGATTCACAGGCCTGTACCCCTGAAGCAAATCATACATTATAAGTTTAATTTAAAAAAATTTAAAGAGACAAAAAATATCTGTGTTCATTTATGGAAGATATGCAAAATCATCTTTAAAAATAAATTCCTTAATTCTGCATTTAGAGTGGTATAAAAGCTTTTTTGTTTATTTGTTTCTTACATGCACAATTTGACCAAACTTGTACTGTCAGGGTATTCCCAGGGTCTGTGTTTATGTTTTTAAGCAGGAGTGTATTGTGTGGTCTCGTCCTGCTGATACAATTTTGGAATGGTTAAGGAGAGGCAGGGCACACTCATAATGTCTCTATATGTATGTGAAGATGCTTGTCCATGACGGCTCTTCATCCCCTCTATGACGAATGAATTTTCTTGTTTGTGCATTGAAATGATTCAGGAGTAAGTGACCATAATTGGATATACCCATAGAAAGGGATCATTAGCCATCTTACAGTGAACTGTGGCATGAAAATAAATCTCTATATACTTGGGTAATCTTGTTCTCTTTAAAGCTGGGAAACTTGACATTATGATTTACTAAAATAAAAAAAAATTCTTGTTGGGAATAAAAAAAAATATTTTGTGTAAGTGACTTGAAGGGCACCTGGGTGGCTCACTCAGATAAGTGTCTGACTTTGTCTCAGGTCATGATCTCAGGGTCCTGGGATTGAGTCCTACATCCGGCTCCTTATTCAGCAGGGAGTCTGTTTCTCCCTCTGCCCTTTTCTCCACTTGCTTGCTCTGTCTCAAATAAAATCTTTTTAAAAAGTGGGTTTAAGAGGAACATAAAGGACGTAATTGTCCATGGCAAACGTGTGACTATGGGACACAGCAGCCAATGTACGGGCACCTCAGCCTCAGAATTAAAGGGTCAAAAGTCCACAGTGAGTGAGGGTCCTCCAGTAGCATTAAGGTCCCCAGCTCCTCTGCTCTCAAATTGGGACAGATGTGTGACTCTAAGACCGTTTATATTGAGTGGGTGTTGTGGGCTGAATTCTGGTGGTAGGCCATGCACACACTGTCTCGAATGATCCTTCAAATACCCTGGACACAGAAACAAACTGAGGGACTTGGAGGGAGGGGAGGTGGGGGGATGGGAGAGCCTGGTGGTGGGTACTGAGGGCACCTACTGCATGGAGCACTGGGTGTGGGGAATGGGGAATGAATCTTGGAACACTGGAAAAAAAATTTAAGTAACAATAAAAAAATAAAATAAAATAAATAAAGCAAAAAAAAAAAAATACCCTGGCAGATAAATGGAACTGTCCCCAATGCACAGATGTGGAGGTTTGACTGCAGAAAGGCAAATCACTTGTCCATGGCCAGAGACCCCTAAGGGGCAGAGCTAGATCTACAGCCCAGTTTCCTTTGATCCCAGAACCCACACTTTTAACCACAATTTTGTCCTAATTACAAGAGAGAAAAAACATCTGGCCCAGAGGTAAGGAAGAACAGGGATAACTTCGTTGGCAAGAAGACTCTATTCTGAAAATACTCCCAGAGTTGCCTCTCTCCTGGTTCACTGTGGACAACAGTGGAGACCTGCCAGCCCCCTCATTGGTATGTGCACCCCCTTCCTATGCTTCCAGCTCCCCACAACCAGCACCTGGATGGCCCTCAGGCACCTGCAGAACACATCACCCTTCCCTTGACCAGACCCCCTTATAGTAGAGGCAGAAAACCTGCCTGGGGTTGGGACATCCAGAGGGCAAAGCTGATGTCTGAGAGCCACCATGGGATCAGGGGGAACCACCCTGGGCAAGACTCTTACTGAGGTCACACCCCACTTTGTTTCCTTCTTTTCCTCTTCCTTCCCCACTCCCTGACTGGTATGTTGTCCTTAGAGATAGCACACGAGTCCTCATTTCAGGGCTGTTTCGGGAGAGCCCTTCCTCAGACAGTGGGAAGAGAGGAGGGGCAGGTGCATGGACACATGAGCCAGGAGGACCAGAAGCTCAGTCCCCATCCGACAGCCTCTGTCCATCAGGCACAAAGATGGGGCACTTGGATTCTGAGGTTTTGACTGTGGGTACAGAAGACAGTTGGCTCAGCCAACTGGGGGACATGGCAAATGAGGCTGGGGCAGGGAGCCTGAAGAGGCTGGTTACATAGACGGTACAGCTAAAAATAAATGCTGAGGGAGAGGGGAGAATCAACACACAGGAGAAAGCAATATCCAGGACAAAGCAGAACAAGGGGAAACACATCTGAAGGGCAGGAAAGAGTTAATGCCATCTGGTGGAATGGCCCCAGACAGCTCAGGTGAGGGGCTTGGGGGGAGGCAATTGGCGCAGGTACCCTGGCCATCCAAGTTCAAGGCCGGCAGTGAGGACCCATCCTCCCCGAGGAACGGCAGCGCCAAGTACTGGGGCTTCAGATGAGTGCTAGCATAACGGAGCTATTAATGCATGGGAAGTAGGGAAAGGGCAAAACTGAATTTTATTCAAGTTCCACATTTTAAAATATGAATAAAATGCTCTCTACTCATTGCGAAGAAAATAGAGGCAATCTGAGTTTTGAATGTGCCACTAGGGAGAAGAGGGGAGAGAGAATTTTTTGCCCCAGTGCCAGTCATTCACCTGTGTAACATCCACAGATGTGTACTTTTAACACCTCTGAGAGAAGGCAAAGAGCAAGGGAGTGGGGATAAGTCCTCAAGGCCTCTGAGACAGATCTCATGTTTTGTGCAAAGAGCCCATACAAGCTGTGCCTATCAGGAAAGGGGCCCTGGAGAGCCGGGTGTGCAACAAGCAGACTGAAAGGCAATGTTCATTTTCAACACTAGTCTTCAGTAGAATTTTCACTTGACCTCCTGATCTTAATAGCTCTGTGTCAGTCACCGGATCATTGTCGTCTTTTAGCAGGTGTCCAGGCCCTGAAGCTTTCAAGGCGATTAAATACTCAGATGATAAATCCTAGACATCTCTTTCCCCAGAAAACTAGAGAGTTCACAACTAAGAAAGTTTTTAGGACCTTCAGGGTCTGGCCTGCCTCTCTCTTGGCCTTTTGAATGGAATAGGGCAGACTGAGGGTCAAGAGATGTTTTTCAACTGCTGGCTTTCTCATGAGTCTGAGAAGAACTTCTGTCCTGGGGAAGTAGACCAGGAGCCACGTTCTCTACTCGCTAAGAGCCATAAGCTGTGAGTTCCATCTTATTACTGTCCGTAGGGGCAGATGGGAGGAAGGGGGGCCTTTGGGGTCAAGAGGGCAGTTTGAATGAACCAGCACCTGTTCATGTGGCCAGTCTGGGGCCACTGATGGTCAGTAAGCATGGTTTCTGAGATCCCTGGCAGTCTCTGGCAGTTTATAAAGTTAGAAAGAAAACCCCAGCAACTCAGGATCACACGCATACCCACAAATGACAGGGCCTTTATTCCCAAAGCCATTTTCTCCTACCTTCTAGCCAAAGGTTCTGGGATCTAGTGTTCTATTCAGAAAGAAAATGGGGAAGCATTAAACTGTGTTATTCAGTATGCTAAAGTACATTCCAGAGACAGAGCTCCCTACCACGTGTTCACATACAAGCCCTCTAAATAAAAAGATCACAGGCTATGAAGTACACTCAGCACTAACACTTTCCTGGACATAGTCTGATTTTTCTTCCATGCTCAAAACACAACTCAGGACTCACAGACCCACAAAGCCAGTATTAAACTCAAGTTAAAACTCACTGATAAGCACCTTGGTGCCTCTGAATGGTGATTTCTGGCTGACAGAATTCCCGGAACAACACCCCACTTTTACTTGGCTTCCAAACACCCTTGAGCTCCTTTGACAAAGTTGGGAAAAAAATTCATAAAAGAGCAAAATATGTAAGTGTTCAGACTATATCTACCACACTTCAGGTATTTGGTAAATGTAAATTATGAACGGAAAACAGCATATGAGCCCCTGTTGAATATGTTGCTTGGTTGTTTAATTTTCTTGGGTCACGTATTATGTAATCAGGTAGGCATGATTTCTCTGCAATTGTAATTAAAATAAAGTAATATAAAATAAAATGGAATACTTTCCATTAAAACCTGTGATCTCAACTTCAGGATTCTGAAACATGAAAACTCACATACACTGAGAAAATAAAAAGCCCCCAGAGTCAGTGGGTCAACCCTATTGAGAAAGGGACCTGTGTCTTTACTTATTAGTCCTTGTGAACGGGACTGAGAGTCTAGTAATTCTTCACGGCATCAAGGGATCATGCAGAACAGATCTCAACCCATGAAATTCTCTAACAAACTATTGTACTGGTTTTGTTTTGCCTTCCTATGGTAAGGCCCCCGGCGTGACTTCTCAGTCTCGTCCTTAAAGTGCTCAAGGCAGGAAGGAGGAGGTACAAGCAATCCTCGGAGGTGAGCAGGGAACAGAGCTGAGGTTAGGGGTCCAGCTCAGTGCTCCAAAGTACTTGCCCTCTGGCCTTTGCTTGGCCCAGATGAGGGAGCTGAGCACTGCCTGAGGTCCCATGACTGCAGCTGTATCTGTGGGACCGATGCCAGAGTAAATAGGAACAGTCACATTATCCGAGCCATGCTAATTTCTCTTACTTAGTATACAAAGTTTCCCTTGCTGATGCCTTCCCATCCCCCTCAGTCTCTGGAGAAGGGGGTACAAGGACCTAAGAGACTGTTTGGGATGTGATGACATAAACATGCAGAGAGGGTTATGGACACATCCCTCAGTTTAGCCTAAATTTGAAGAAGGAAGCATCCCACATATCTAGCCTCATCAGGAAAAGACAAACAAACAGAATAAGACCTCACAGGGAATTTGACAATAAAGTTGAGGCAACAGCTAACTACAAAGAGACATAGTTCTGAGAGACTCGGCATAGAGCTTCATGACCTCGGAGTGGTATCAGCATCTTGGGGATCAACAAATATATCTCATCCTATAAGTTCACTGGGTGGTTGGTGTGATGCATGGTTTTGTCTTCCTCTTCTGCACTCAATGACTGACTAGGTTTAGGAACTGTGACAGACTCAAGTTGGAACTTCTTGATGTCTTCTAATACAGATGCTCAGTTGCACCACAAGCTGGTATGAGTTCTTGAGAAAGCTGTGGGTCTACTGTGGCTGAGGTGTGGTCCCTGCCAGCCTCGGTTTCCCCATCTATCAAATCAGGCAAAAGATGATTTCTGTTTTGGAAACTCTAAAGTGCCATTGTGGCCCTCACCATTATTACTCAAAATTACTGACTCTGGTGCCAGGAAAGCCAATGAGATTCAAAGGGCAGTGAGGAACAGAGGGATGAGGAAAATGAAAACAATGACCTGGGAAAGGAAAAGAGGGAGTACAGGGAGAGAAAGGACAAAACCTTCCCTGTGCCTCTGGGAGGACTTGAGGAGAATTCCCAAGACATGGATGCCTCCAAGCTTGGAAACTCTTTTAGCATATTCTCGGGTGTTTAAGTCAATCCCAGAGGAATCTTTCTGGCATCTCCTGTGTTCTGAGCACTTGGTTCTATGGAAGATATCACAGAAAGGTTATAAGAAAATGATGAATTCTTGGCACTACCTAATGGATCTTCCAAACGCATCTATGAAGAACATAACCATATTATTTTCCCTACTTCATAGATGAATAAAACTGAGGATTAGGCACCTCCATAACTTTTCAGGGATTCAGCCAGATTCAGTTCAGACAGAACTCAACCCAGGTTTGACTCATCCCAGTGTATGTACCTTTAATCACCATTCAAAGAGGCAGGAGTCCACGGCACAGACAGAACTTGACCATGGCTACCTTTGAGCGCCAACTCTGTCCACCTGGTCACTACCCTACCACACTCGTCCCACCACCAGTGCTCCGGTCATGAACCTGCCTATAGCAGACCTTTTGCAGGCAATATGGTCCATTATCCAAAGTCTTCAATGGTTCACCCCCAGAGCTAACCCCAAATGTGGAAGGTAACCTGGTATGGGGACACAGAATGAGACAATGGTATTTGCTCTGGCCACATAGAAGGAATACACCCCCTACTGGAGAGGCATCAGAGAGGCTGACATTGGGGAACAAAGCAGATCTGCGGCAATGGAGCCCCTCATTCTGAGTCTTCTTCTCTCCCTCCCTGGTGGGTGTGGAACCCAAAGTTCCATGACCATGAACCCTGCTCCACACCCCCCAAGTGACCTTGCCCCCCACCCAACTGCTTCACTCTTTCTGTGTTTCTCATAACTGAAACTCACTTCTAGTATGAGAACAATCATGGAAGTTTTAAGAGGAAAGAAAACTGATTCAGTAAATACAGAAGAAGTTGTGAATGACAGCTAGGGACAGCTGACCTGCAGTCTCCACATGTATCTCTGGTTGTGAAGATTCCAGACTGGCACTGGCAATGTGGAGACTGTTGGAATAGGGGCATTTTCTGGAAGTGGATGAATCTTGGTGGTCCGGCCCACAGAGCTGTGGCCCAGACAGGCCTCCAGAGAAAGTGCTAGGCATGGTCCTTCATTATCACAGCCAACTATGAAAGCACAAGTATGTCTGGATACCTAGGTGATATGTGCATGTAATTGTTTAGAATCAAGTTTATGGAAGGGAATCCCTGAAGACATAAGAAGGAATGATGGCCCCGGTCATCCCAATTTCAGGATCAGATACCACCAGGATGCCCAGTCCTCTTGGGCTCTGGCATGAATATACATTTTTTTAAATTTTATTTTTCATTTTTTAAATTTTTTAAAAATTTATTTGACAGAGAGAGAGAGAGAGAGAGAGAGAGAGAGAGAGAGAGATCACAAGCAGGCAGAGAGGCAAGCAGAGAGAAAGGAGGAAGCAGGATCCCTGCTGAGCAGAGAGCCCGATGTGGGCCTCGATCTCAGGACCCTGAGATCATGACCTGAGCCGAAGGCAGAGGCTTTAACCCACTGAGCCGCCCAGACGCCCTTGGCATGAATATTCTTATGCACATATGAGCACTAAGGCATAAATCCAGGCTCCTTTCTTTTCATACAAATGGTAGCTAATTAAACACGATGGTCTGCATGCTGCCATTTTCATTTAACACATCTTGGAAATCTCTCCATGTGGACACATCAATCTAGCTGCTTCACTTATTGCCTGGTGCAAAGGAAAGACCCATCCCTCGGGGATGCCCTGGTAATGGGCACCTAGATTGTTTCCAGTCATTAACTATGCAAACAGGGTTGCAGCATTCCCCCTACATACTCCTTTGTGTAACTGGACAAATGTATTTTTAGGATAAACTCCCAGAAGGGGAATTGATGGTTAAAGGCAATGCACATGTTTTAACTTTGCTAGAAATAAAATATCAACCAAAGAGTCTGTACCAATTTTTACACCTACCACCAGTGTATGAGAGTGCCTGCTTCACAACACAGTGAACTTTCTAGCTTTTTGACCTCTGCCACTATGATGCAGGGAACGCTGTGTTTAATGGAGCTTTAATTTGCACTTTTGCTTATAACTGATGAGACTGTATCTTTCCATATTTTTTCAAAGTTTCATTTTTTTAATTGTGGTAAAGTAAACATAACATAAAATTGTCATCTTAACCACTTTTAAGTGCAACAGATACTCAGAACATTTTCCCCTTGCAACCTAGAAACTGCCCCTATTAAAAAATGGCCTTCCATTCTGCCCTCCCCCAGCCCCTGGAAACCTTCTATCATTCTACCTTCTATCTCTGAACTGGACCACTCTAGGTACTGCATACCATATAAGTAGAATCATACAATATTTGTCTTTTTGTGGCTGGCTTATTTCACTCAGCCTAATACCCTGAACGTTCATCCATATTGGAGCATGTCCCTGAACTTCCTTCCTTTTTTATGGCTGAATAATATTCCACTGTACATATATACTATGCTTTGCGTATCCATTCAACTCTCAGTGGATACTTGCGTTACTTTCCCCTTTGGGCTACTGTGAATGATGCTGCTATGAACATGAGGTAGGCAAATATCTCTTTGAGACCCTGCTTGCAAGTCTTTCAGATAAACACTCAGAAGTGAAATTGCTGGATCATATGGTAATTCTATTATTAATTCCTTCCTTATGTTTTAATGCCATTCATTTCTAGCTGACCCTTCAACACCCTTGGGGCCTCAGTTCCCAGGAATCCTTTCTTTTCAGCCTTTAAGTCTACTGCTGAATCTGTCCTCAGCACCCAACTATACTCTGGGATTTTGTCTTCCAAGGTGACCTCAGAATAAAGCTGGAACCAGCCCTAACAATGTGAACCCAACCTGACCTGGCAGTTCTAAGAGGCTTGGCCATAAGCAGACAGAACCCCTCTCAAAGCTTCTAACACAGCGGCTGCCTGTGCTCGGGCCCCAGGGCACCTACCTTGGCTTTCTGGCCATGTTGACCCATCAGCTTCTCTCCTGCTCCTGGATAGAGCAACTCTGGTACACACACAAAGGAGGTAGCTCCTTAAGGCATTTGGAACATCATTTAACCTCAGAGGCAAGAAAAACAGCCGGTACAGCTGGTAAAAATGCTACCTACCCTTAAGATCTTGCAAAAATACTCCAAACCCTAAATTTAGGTTTGGTTAAACCATACACATGCAGTCCCACAAGCCACTGAAATATGATAGCCAGTACTGTGTCCAGCGTCCCAGGCTGGCTGCCTCGAGAATCCCTTTTTCTTTTGTTTCCATTGCAAATAGCTCTTTTTCTTTCTTGGTCCCTATTCCTGCTACTTTGGAAAGCCAAGTTCAGTTAAAAAAAAATCTGCCAAGGAGCTATTGCTTGTTAAATGTCAACCCCTGCCGCGTGGGTAGGAGGGGAATTATTGGTGACTGAGTGCAGGTGCTTCCTGGAGTCCCTGGTCAATGGGACAATTTGATCAATGAATCAAGACTGATCACTGGCCTTGATGTCCCTGCCCTCAGCAGTCATTAATTGCAAGCAAACAAGCTAATAATTAGTAGGTAATTTCTCGCTGCAGAGCCTCGATCCCTGTGGTGGAGACATAAGGTGTGCTGACACGAGTTCAACCAGAAGGCTGGGTTGGTTCTGCCATGCCTCAGAGAGGGGAGGACCCTGGCAATCCCACGGTGCGTTCCTGGAACTCAGCACACTTCCCATCTGCTAAGTTGGTCTTTACCCTGAATCAAAAACTCTGCAATTTAATTCTTTGCACATGCTTGCAGAGTCTTCTTGCATTGGCTGAGCCATGTCCTCAAACTGTGCCCAGGGGTCCTTCCTCAGCAGAAGAGTTGGTGTTGTCCAGAACATTCCAGCAAGGTATGCATTCTGTCCTCACAGAAGGCAAGAACAATCTCCAAATGGGAGAGAAGTGAGACGGTCCTAAGTTTGCTTGCTTGCCTCATTCATTCATTCATTCATTCATTCATTCATTCATTCACATCTGTTGAGCCTGTGATGTGCCTGCCATCTGCTGGGCACCAGGTACAGGGAGATTACAGTCTAGTAATTGACAATTTTAAGTTCACAAGGAATATAAGGTTTCAACCGTGATGAGCACAGGAGGTCCCAGGGCTAGAAGTCCTCATGAAGAGAGGGCTGTAATTCCTCTGCCTGCGGAGGGAGGGAAGATTAGGAGGGAAACAGGAAATAAGCAGAGGAAAAATAGGTAAGATAAAAAGCCTAGAAATGCTGGTGTGGGGGTGGGAGGCCCACATGTGTTTGTGCTATTCAAGAAGGAAAGAGAGGCTGGAGGGGAGAAAGGCAGGAACAGGTGGAGACAGGGGAGGGGGAGAGGGAAGTGCCAGGTGGGCCAGGCTAAAAGTGTTGCGGTTTACCCAGGGAGTAACAGGAAATCATTTATGCATTTTCCAAAAGGGTGTGCATGATGTCCTTAAACATGTAGAAGGATCACTCTGGCTGTTGTGTGGTGAGAGCACCGGAGAGGACAGAAGTCCCACGAGCCACAGCACCGTCCAGGAGAGAGGACAAAGTGCTTGGCAGTCCTATGGAGGATGTGTGGCCGGATCTGAGAGCTTCTGTTAGTGGATGGCACTGGGTGTGGCTCCAGGAGGATGTCTAGGTCACTGTATTCAGCCATGAGTGGGCGATCAGAGAATGGGAACCTGAGAAGAGTGCCAGGTTGGGGGGACGGTCAAAGAGTCAGTTTGGATGTGTGGAGGTGTGACAAGACGGGCAAATACAGGAAGTCCCTACCACCACTTCTAAAGAAGAGTTTCATGTGGGAGAGTCACCAGTCAGCTGGCGAACACTTACTGGCCGTCTCTGGGTGGACCGAAATGCTGCCTTGACTTTCCTGACTTCTCTAGAGAGATCCAGGACACTCTTTTTTTTTTTTTTTTTTTAAAAAGAGATTTATTTATTTATTTTTTGAGGGGGGGGGCGCACAGCGGGGAGATGCAGAGGGAGAAAGAGTCTCAGGCAGGTTCTGCCTCAGCACAGAGCTCAGCATGGGCCTCAATCTCATGACCCTGAGATCACAATTTGAGCCAAAACTAAGAGTTGTACGCTTTAACCCACTGTGCCACCCAGGCACCCCACCCTTGGACACTGTCCCCACTATCCCCCCAACATCTCACTCGATTTATCCTGACTCAGACCCACTCTCTTATCTCCCATCTCAAAGCTTCCGTTGTGTATCCACGTTATGGACGGATAGGGCCCCGGATGTCCCCAGGCACCCAAATGGGAAATCAGAGTTGGCCTGCATTTTTATGACCCTTGATGCCCTCACCCAAGAGCTAGCTCTCTCAGCCCCTTCTCTCCATCCCTACCAGGCTCTTCTCATAATAGTAGGATGGGTTTTCAGTAAGGTCTAAAGCCAGACCTTCCAGATTCTCATTCTGACTCCACCTCTTGCCAGCTGGGCCATGTTGGGCCTCAACGTCCTCATCTGAAATTGTGACTGTTGCTTCCTCTACCTTATAAAGAATGCGTGTGAAGGTAAGCACTAATATATAGAAAGTGCTCAAACTAGGGTCCAGCACACTGTAATTGCTCAATAAAAACTGTCTATCATTTCAACATCTCTTTCCACATACTGCACACTGACAGCCAAGACGTGGCACTGTGGCACCTTCTCTTGAAAGCCCTGCTTCGCATATCTGTTTCTTCACCTTGACTGGCCATTCCTCCATGGCAGGAGCTGTTTCTCATCCACATTTGACGCCCAAGTGCCCCATACACACTCCAAAAATGACTGCTCTTTCACTGAACATGTAGCCACAAGAAATTTTACAAGATGAGTAGACGGTAAGTTGTAGGAAAGGCAAGCATTTCTGATGTTCTTTTCAAGAAGCCAGAGTATTTTCAGAGGCTTTTTATTAAACAGGGTGGTCAATATGCATTTGCTGAATTCCACTGGATTCTTCTGACATTACTAAACTCCATTGTTCTGTTTCAGACCTTTCCAGGAGAACGTCTCATTGCAGGGAAGATCTGTCTGCCATGACCCAATGTTCCTGAGCAGTAAATGCAGCTCCGAGATGGAGGCCCCTGACCCAGGGAGCTCAGGCAAGTCAACGATCCTCTCGGGAACCTTTCCTTCTCCAAGACCCACACATAGCTGAGTGTGAGGTCTATGGAATGTTCTGGATTCATCTGTGAGCAGGGTCTGAGGAGCTAAGTGGGCTAGTTTTTTGACAAAGGCACAGAACCAAGACTAGAGCTAAGGACCTGGCCACCTGTCAGTGAGGCAACCTTCCAGGCAGTCCCTAATGAAGTAGTATAATACTGCACCTCAAATCGGGTACCATTTTTTCCTTTTTTTGAAAAAGGAGATGCAGGCAGCTATGTGTCCAATGATATAAATATGGTTCCCAAGGCAAGGTTTGGGAGGCAAAAGGACCAACAGGGAGTAAAGTGCAGCTTTCCATGAGTAGCCATTCCACAGACTTGTCAGTGATTAGAACCCTCTCCTAGTGCAAAATCCTTGAATGGAAAAATGGGCCCAAAGGGGAGAAATGACTTTCCTTAGCTCACTCATCTTAAGGACAAACACCTGCCCTCCACCTCCTACCCCGTTTCCTGGTAACTGCAACTTCTTGCTGCATGTTTTTGCAGACACCCGATCACACTGCAATGAGCAAATTTCAGTCTGAAATAATCAGCAAGCGGCAGGTATGGTACCGGCACCATTCATAGCTCAAACGTCCTTGAAATTTCTCAGCCAGGTCCCATGCGCTTTATATGCATTTCCTAGTATGAGTGTGTACGACTGCTCTTCTTTTTCTGAGGGAAGAACTGAGTCTCACAGAGTTTGGGCTGCTTGCCCCAATCCACCGAGCAAGCAGGTGTAGGAGTCCACTTTGAAGCCTCAAAACCTGAGCGTAGCTACCGCCGTTCATGTCCCAGCCATGTGTTCTGAGCACTCACAGCCCTCATGCCAAGAGACTGAGATTATCCAGCCACGGCTGTCTGCCATCCTGCAGGTGGGGCAGTGGGACAGATTGGAGAGCTGGGGGCTAATTTTTCCAAAGGCACCCCAAGCTAGTGATGGATGGGAGCTGGAGGTTGCACACCACCTCCCGGAACTCCCTAGCAGGACGGACTGAACCCACCTTCTCCTTGACACCCCTGGTACTGATTTCCTTCCCCTCCCATCTCACTTCCCCACGGCCCACCCAGTTCCCGGGGTCCCTCCCAGGTGGATCTCTTGCACCTGCATCTTGTCCAGAGGCTGTTCCTTGGGGAACCCAGGCTAAGACTGAGACACAGGTAGGAGCATTTTCTCTCTCCTTATCTCTGAGAACCGAGAGCACAGACACCTTCTGAAACACATAAGAGCGATGTTAGGAAAGCCGGTCAGGAGGTGGGGGCTCCTCCCCCAAGCATGGATGAAGACCAGTTACAAAGCCAAGAAGAGCTGCAGGTGAACGGACAGAGTGCAAGACTCTGGCAACGAGCAGTTCACCTGACCTGCCTGCAGTCGGTTGTTCCTGACGAAGTTGCTGAACCCGCTGGACTCTGGCAGAAACAGTAGCTACATGTGCATGGACGTAGCAGTGGAACACTGAGGCAGCCCGGGTTGTGACTCCGCCCTCTCCACTCAGGGGTGGCCTGGGAGAAGCCTGAGAGAAGGCCAGACGATGGGGTTTGAAACCTATGATGAGCTCCAACACAGCAGGTCTCCCAAAGGAGGAAACCGAAGGTTCAATGGCCAGGGCATCAACGATGTTTCATTTCCTAAGGGGTCTTGGTGCTAGCAACCAAGACCCCCTGCTCCCCCATTCAGCCAACAGGAGCTGATGGTGACAGGCACAGAGCTGAGCTTTGGGACACAGAGGAACTAGATTCAGTTCTCACCCTCAAGTTTCCAAACACTCATGGGTTCTAGTTCCTTGTCATATAATGGGAATGGCCTGTTGAGCCTGAACCTATCTGTGGGTGGCTCTTACAGAGGCCAGACTCATCTGATGGAAATCTTCACTCTTATCCCAACCAGGCTAAGAATCACTGCTGGTGGCCAGGAGTGCAGTCATATCTGGGACACACTGTAGCTTTCTGAGCTTCATTTGTCAAACCGCAGCAGAAAAGGGATGTGTCCCTTCATCTCCCCTCTAAAAAAAAAACTTTGAAATTGAAGTGCAGAAATGACCTCCCGTGAATAATGGGGTGTACCTGAACCCCAAGGATATTCTCCACACCATATATAAGAAAAAGCCATGGCCTAAAATTAACAAGTCAAGAAACAATAGATGTTGGTGAGGATGCAGGGAAAGGGGAACCCTCCTACACTGTTGGTGGGGATGCAAGCTGGTGCAGCCACTCTGGAAAACAGTGTGGAGGTTCCTCAGAAAGTTGAAAATAGAGCTACCCTGCCACCCAGCAATCACACTACTGGGTATTTACCCTAAAGATAAAAGCGTAGTGATCTGAAGGGACACATTCACCTCAATGTTCATAGCAGCGATGTCCACAGCAGCCAAAATATGGAAAGAACCTAGATGTCCACCAACAGATGAATGGGTAAAGAAAATGTGGTGTGTGTGTGTGTGTGTGTGTGTGTGTGTGTGTGTCTGCAATACTATGCAGCAATCAAAAAGAACGAAATCCTGCCACTTGTGATGACATGGATGGAACTGGCAGGTACTAGGCTGAGCGAAATAAGTCAATTAGAGAAAAACAATTATCATATGATCTCTTTGATATGAGGGATTTGAGAGGCAGGGCACAGGGTTGTGGGGGGTAGGGAGGGAAAACATGAAACAAGATGGGAATGGGGAGGGAGACAAACCATAAGAGACTCTTAATCTTGGGAAACAAATTAAGGATTATTGGGGGTGGGGGGAAGGGCTAAGGTGGCTGGGTTAAGGGAAAAATAAATAAATAGATAAATTAATTAATTAAAAGAAAGCCATGGCATAAAGGGTCATGCCAAGAAGAACAGTAGTAATACATTTTGTCAGCTGATTTATGGACCTGAATCAGGTCAGAAATCCACTTCTGAAATAAAAATAGAGTTCTAAAGATGCATCTGTTATGGAAAATCGATAAGGCCCTGAGCCTGCACTTCATTTCTCCCAGGGGGTGCAAGGATGGGTGTGTCATTTATCAAATGCAGGAAGACTGGGACAGGACCAGAAGCAGCCATCCAAGGTCACCCCCCAGCCCCCAACTCTGATGGACAACCTCTGGATTCAGATCGCTAAATGAAATCCCTACAAATAATCAAGATGACAGATGGCAATAAACGAGAATGAGAACTCCTTGCTGACCCCATGGATGGGATTCCTGAAGGCCTTCCAAGGGAGAGAAATTAATATCCAGACACCTGGAGATTCTGTTTCTCTGTAGGTTTTTTCTAAAAATTTGTATCCCCTCTGTAGGCTGTCCCTTGAGAAAATGACAGCCACGTTCTTTCATGCACTTCCAATACCTTCGAGGCATAATATTGGTAATCTAATTTCTTTTGGCATCAAGTCTAAATGGTTTTATTCTATACAGATTATATACAGCGAACACACAGTATCCAGTGTATACAGAGTTCACATACACGTGTAAGTCTGGCCAAGAGGAGAAACTGTCAGACAAGGAAGATCACCAAGCCATTTGCCTTGATTGTGATGTCACAGACACATGATTTCCAGGCATGCTGCAGGTGGTACTCACCTGACAGGCAAGGCCATCTTCATCAGGAGAAGGCTGACCCGTTGGCTAAAGACCCTCCCTGATGCAAGAAATGCGGTACCTGTAATTCTTAACTCTGGGCTAAGCACTGTTCTTTCTCTGCTTTTTTTTGTTTTGTTTGTTTTTTGTTTTGTTTTGTTTTAGCGCACACCTACACCATAGAGAGACACTTGGTAACTCAAAAATACTTTCAGGTAATTAATATATCCGCTATTGAAATCCCTCCCTTTTGTGGACTTAGCTTGCCTTCAACAAGATTGGCAATGTGCTCCCTGGAGGTCCCTGCAGCTGCGAACACCTGCGTCCTTCTCCCTCATTGGTTACTTCTGCCAACGGCACCAGCTTCCTCCCGCTTGCCCCGCCCATGTCCAGCCGGCTTCCCAATCAGGAGGCCTATTTCCTGCCAAATTTCTTCTACCTGTCAGCGGTCCTTCCCCCCAGCACCACAGGGGGCGCGTCCTTAGGAGGTCCACCTGCCTCTGCCCTGACAAGCACGGCTCTCCAGCAGTAGACGTTCCTTTTTCAAACCCTCTTGCTCACTTCCAATCAGATAAGAACACTTGCCTCAAGTGGGGACCAGAGTCCTTACCATGGTGTTCTATGTAGTCCCCCGCCAACACCCTGGGGGCTTATCCGTAGGAAGGAAATGAGCCCTCACCTTGTATTGTCATATCTGACTAATTCAGCTCCTAAAAATCCCATATTGTGTCCAGAAGAATCAGGACAGTGACACAAACAGAGAAAAGAAGGGTTAACAAGCTTGTGCTGCTGGCATCCCTCCTCCAGGAGTTGCCTTTGGAATTCTTCGCGCTCTGGATTCCCAGAACTGGACGATGACCCACCCCCCGGCTCCTTTCCCCCTGCCGCGAAGGCTGCACCCTCTCCACTGTGTTCCTCTTCTCCTCTGAAGTTGCCCTCCATACACATTCAGCCAGCCCTCTCCAGCAGTGGGTTGCAGAGTTTTACATAGTTTAGATAACAGCCCTTTATCAGATCCGTGTTTTTACAAAGATGTTCTCCCAGTCTGTGGCTTTTTTTTTTATTCGCTTAACCATGTCTTTCAACAAGCTCAAGTTTTCATTTTAATGAAGTCCAAGTTACCACCTTCTTTCATGGATTGTGCTTTTGGGGTCCTACCTGAAAAGTTAGCGCCAAACCCAAAGTCAGTAAGATTTTTCTCCTGCGTTATCTTCTAGGAGTTAAAGTCTTGCATTTTACATTTAGATTTCTGTTTTATATTGCACAGCAGAAAAATGAAGTCATGTGCTAAACAGTAAGAACAGCAGGACTGCCTTTATCCGTCTTTAATCAAGCCTAGGATCTGCATCATTATTAACCACTAGCACCTTAGATTTTTAGCAACTGCTCCTCAAAATGAGTTCTGGGTGCATTCACATAACCAGCTGCAATTCTAGCATGAAAGAGGCTGGAAGGGCAGGTAGTTCATACCTTCCCATCTGTGAGTGGACTGCTTTGGATCTGAGAAAGTGGTGGGAGGGCAAGGATGGTTTTATACATACAGTGAGGTGGGACCCTACCTTGAGTCTTCCCAAGTAATTTGCCAATTTCCCCACGCACTTTGCTAAACATCCTTCCCTTCTGCTTTGGTCAAGGTTGTCCCCTTTGTTAGAGACTAAACTCCTGTCCTGATGTCAGTTTAAGGCTATCTACCGTGTTCCATCTGCCTGGTAGGATGCTACAGCTCTAACAAAAGGTAAAACACATTTCAGTATAGAGGAGGGGAAAAATGTTCCTTCATGGCTCTTCCTCAAAATATTTTTAGGTCCCCAGGTAAATCCAGAAACAGGTCCTATAGATTTTTAAGTTAAATTGGAAAGAGGATTTAAAAATAAGTTTGCTTTTTTTTTTCTCTCTTTTTTTTCATTGTTACTTAAATTTTTTTCCCAGTGTTCCAAGATTCATTCCCCATTCCCCACACCCAGTGCTCCAAAAAAAAAAAAATATATATATATATATATATATATGTTTGCTACATAAAAAAGTAATGATGTACTATACCGTGACTAATATAACATAATAAAAAATGAGATAAATAAAAATAAGTTTCTATGTTCTACTCAAGAACATCAACTTTATGCATAAGGGGTAATATAGAAGACAGCAGGAGAAGGAAAGTAAATGGGAAGTAGGGTAATTCAGGGAGAGAAACAAAACAAGAGAGACTTTGGACACAGAAACAAACAGAGGGACTTGGAGGGAGGGGGTTGGGGGGATGGGAGAGCCTGGTGGTGGGTACTGAGGGCACCTATTGCATGGAGCACTGGGTGTGGGGAGTGGGCAATGAATCTTGGAACACTGAAAAAATGAAATAAATTTAAAGTCAAAAAAAGAATATATAAAATAGTAATTGGTGAAAAAAAGAACATCAACTTTAAAAAATATTTAAATATATATTTAGATACATGCTAAAGTTTCCTTTATAAAGGCATGCACGGTTAAAGCCAATCCTAGTTAATATGTTATATTACCTCTCTTTTACTGCTATTATCCAAATAAAAGATTCAGTATATCGTCTAGTCACTGTCAGTATTCAGGGATGTTATTGATTTCTGCATCTTATGTCTGACCACTTAAAACTTTCTTACTAATTTTAAGATATTATCAGTAAATCCTTAGGATTTTCTAGGTATAAATTATATTATCTGCAAATAACATTCATCCTTCTCTTGACAATAACTACTCACCAGGACCTTTTAAAAAGCAAATACGTTAAATATCAATGGTCATTGTGGACACCATGTTATGGCTGTAATTTTTACGTATCATGTATGTCTCCTGGTCACCTCCATTGCTGACCATTGGTGTCAGAGAGAGAGAGAGAATTTTTGACGTGGGGGGATACCCTTCCCTTCAACATCAATTTTTTTTCACATGATGTTTTTTTCCCCACAGAGTCTCATCTCTTTAAAATATGGCCTTGGTAGATATTCTACTATTAATCAATCTTTGCATCACTAAGATGACTCCCACCTGCTCATGAGAAATACTTATTTCATGTACTGCCAAATTCAGTTAGCATTTTTCTTCAGCAGGTCTGAATTTTTAATAATTTTCTTTTCATGGTGCTCACTAATAGAACCTAAGATCTGGGCTATTTTTCTTTTTTTTAAAGATTTTATTTATTTGACAGAGAAAGACATAGTAAGAGAGGGAACACAAGCAGGGGGAGTGGGAGAGGGAGAAGCAGGCTTCCCGCCAAGCAGGGAGCCCGATGTGGGGCTCGATCCCAGGATGCTGGGATCATGACCTGAGCTGAAGGCAGATGTCCAATGACTGAGCCACCCAGGAGCCCCTAAAATCTGGGTTATGATGAAGTTCAAAGCTATTGGGAAATAAATGCTACCCTCCACCATTCCCAGGCTACCCTGCCCAGAGGCAGTGGGAGAATCCCCCTGTGGACTTGGGGGCGTTCTCAATCATGTGAGATCATGTAGCAATGACGTGCTTTGCTTCAGGTGGGTGCCACTGGAGACCACACTGGGAATTTTAGAAGTAGCTGACACCAAATCCAACCCAGGTTCAAAAGGAAAGCTCTACTTGAGTTGCCACTGTGGCTGACAGACTTTATGAAGCATGCTCCCGGGCCCGTGTTGAGTAAGACAAGTAGAAAATCTCCTCAGACAGTTTAATTAAGTTGAGTGACTTTCCCTGTTTCAGAAAATTAACCAAGCCATTTTCTCTATTAGCAAAAATGACAACTCAGCATTCAGTCAGATTGCTGAATTAATAAAAGTTCATTAAAAAAGAAATCCATCTCTTAATTGGAAGTCTCTGCAGACCCAATCACCGAGTTATGGACTGATCTGATTGGAAAGGACAGGGAGAGGTTTTGGTGCCAAGGTTTTGGTCCCACACCCAGCTGAGCGCTCCTGCACCTCCTCGAGGGCATGTC
Organism: Spilogale gracilis; assembly: GCA_004023965.1. Taxonomy (NCBI): domain Eukaryota; kingdom Metazoa; phylum Chordata; class Mammalia; order Carnivora; family Mephitidae; genus Spilogale; species Spilogale gracilis. The sequence continues at coordinate 17,233 of PITA01002628.1, read as the reverse complement.
CCCAAACTCTTCCCTAGCATCTGCAACAGAGCTATCACACCCCCTGTGGCAGTGGCAGCTGCTCCCCTGGGAAGGTCTTGTATGGTCTTGTAAGTCTTCCAAGACCTACATGGAACTTACTAGAATGCAGTGAGTAAGGTCAGCGAGAGCTGGTTCAGATTCTGGCTTCCCGGCTCCTCAGCTGCCTGGCTATGGGTGAGTGGCTCGCTCACTGTGTGACCCGGGGAATGGAATAATAATAGTGCTCATTTGTGTCACAGGCTGCTGTGGGATGGAAGAAGGAAAACCACATAAAGGACGGAGCACAGTTGCAGAAAGTGCTCAAGGAAGGCCAGCTATCATGGTCAGGACTATGATGGTCACTACTATCATTTCCCCTTGGCACACTGGCGTGGACTATGAGTCAGTAATCTAGAGCTCTTGCCTTAGTCAATTCCATACGCTCTGCAGCTCGGTTTTCTCACCTTTATAACGTAAATAAATAGTCATCTGTCTAACTGTTCTATCGCGTTCTCAGGAGCAAGTGTTCTAAAGTCCTAAGGATGAAGAGAGGAAAGAAAAGAAAGAAATGATCCCATTAGTTCTGAAACACAATTCACTGAAGAGACTATATTCTCCAAACAGCAACTCTACTGAGACCAGAATGACTGTATTTCTCAGAATATGATTCATTTATGTACTGACCCGATGAAGATGTAGTGCTCACTCAGGATTTTTCACTGTATAGTGACTGACATAATTTAAAAAAAAGAAAGAAAGCACTGCTTCTGTAGAAAATGCGATTAATTAATGCACAGAGACCTGCACGAACATCACCTACGAACCAGCCCAGGGTGCACTTGGAGCCGGGCAGACAGAGGCTGGCTAGCTGACTGACAGCACAGGACGGGTACTAAGTCGTGCTAATCCAGCTGCAGGAGGAATCCCACACACCTAGGGCGCAGCAAACACTTATAAAGAAAATGCTTCCATTTTAGTGAGTTTTCCACTTACAGTCAGCGACAGACAAATTGAATTTAATCCTTCTCTTTAAAATAGGACCATGCAGAAAAATACAAACATGTAACATAAAATCCCAAAGAGTCATGGGGACCTGAGGCTTCACGTACTAAGGAATGTTTAACCACAGCAAATGTATAAGCAAAGCCCTGCCCCACCAAGGCACTTTGGTCCTGAAGGGGGCAAAGCTCAGCTTCTGGGGGTTCGAGAGGCATGGCAAGGCCCAAAGTCCTAACTTGGTGCAGCAGGTGTCCCACATGGCCCGGTAAGCCCTTCCAGTCCCAACACCGGGGCAGCGACCCCAGAGGTTCTCCCTCCAGCAGAAAATCCTTCTGTCTTTGGGAAGGCCAGGCGCAGGGGCCTTGGCTCCCCTAATTCATGAGCAAACCCCATCATGGTGATGAATACTGTCACAGAAGACCGTCCCTCACACGGTCTGAGATAAGCAAGCTTAACATCCTGACTCAAGAGCATAAACTCAAGAGCCTCGTGCATGAAGGGAGGTAACGAGCATTGGCTTCACCTGGGTGTCTGTTTCATTTGGTTTCCTTCCCCGAATGTATGAGTAAAGCTGAGGTGTAACCATCATTGTCACTGTCATCTTCAAAAATCCGTTGTGGACCTTCCCTGCGAAGCCCAAGTCCTGTCTGCCATCCCAGGACAAGCCCAGCACCCTTAACAGGAAAAGGGGACCATTTACACAAACTGCACCCACTTTAAATGTGTCCTCAACTTGGGAATGCCTTGTTGGATCTGCAGAGCTGACCACCCATGCATTTGTGACATGTGTGACAGAGCCCTGTGGCGGGTGACAGGTGTCACCTTCTGAGCAGTGGACATACTGAAGAATACGCTGAAATCTGCACAAAGGCCCTAAACTATCACCCTAGTGGCTCCTTCCAGGGATTCCTGGATCCAAGACTGAGAACCACTGCTTTATACAAGAGTGATTTTAAAGAAACACTACACTAAGTATTTGCAAAAGTGAGTAATTTAAAAACCCCAAGATTACCTGGTATTTAAAGAAGTACAGGGTAATTTCCGTTGCAAAGCAATGACCTCTGCCATGCAGGGCCCTGCAGGCTGTTATTTTTAGATTTTAAAATTTCAGATGTTGCTATATTTTAAAAAAGCACTTTTGAAATTTGGGTGTAGGTAATTGGATGTATCCACTCAGTTGAAAAAATTGTGTGGGGCTTAAACAATACAAATGTTATCATTTTACAGTTCTGAGGGTAAACAGTAGCTGTGGATAGAGCACAGCACCAGAGATACCCCGGCAGCAAGGGAAGGAAACTTTTCTGACTCGACTGCATAGGATCTCCTTTCTTCACACCGGCCTTCCTGCCGTCCAGTGATGCGCCGGCTTGACCAGCCCCTAGGGCCGGATGTTAAGCATTCAGAAATTGTACAAGCCACTTGTTAAACCGTTTCTGCTGTGGCGGCCGTTGTGAGGGCACCTACTCCGGAGAAGTCAGCAAAGGCTACAAATCACACACTGGGTCTCCTCCCGATTTGCCAGGACTGCCCTGCCGCACCCCCTGGTTCCGGTGCGTGGTCAACAGCAGACGTGTGCGCAGACACGGCCCCTCACTTTCTGGCCTCCAGAGCCGAGGCGGAAATGCTTTAGCCTTGAGCCCTGAGGAGGAACTGGTGCTGAACTCGACCTTCACGCCACGTTAATCAAGGTCGAAATCCGACGCAGTTTCTGTGGATGTTTCAGGACCACCTGTGCGGATTGGCCGGAACAGTGGAGGACGAAGGCCAGGCAAGTCTGGGCGCCCCCGTCACGAGGGCGTCCCGGCGATGCCACAGCTGCAGACGCCACCAGCCACAGGGCCACCGGCGGCCTCAGCGCAGAAGGTCCCCCTTGACTCTGCGTCTCCCTCCGATTCCCTGAAGACACTCTGAGCCAGAAACGTCACGACAGGCACAGAATCCCCGACGTGCCCTCCAAGGTCCTGACACGCTCTCTGCTGGTCCCTGCCCCTCCTCAGACCTTGCCTGCTGTAATCACAGGCAGCGGCGCACCTCGCTCCCGAGCCTCTCCCGAACCCTCCTCCTCCGAGAAGGCCACCCTGCTTTGAGCTCCTGTAGGGTTTTGCTGATGGGTATTCGACGGTGCGCATGGTGTTCACGGTGTGGTGCGCATAGTGTTCACGGTGTATGTGTGTGTTGTGGGTTGTGTATGTGTGTGGTATGTGTATGGTGTGCAGTGTGTGCTGTGTATGTGTGCTGTGGGTGCATGCTGTGTGTATGGTGTGTATGTGTGTGTTGTGGTGTGTGTGTGTGGTGTGTGTGTGGATGGTGTATGTGGTGTGTATGTGTGATATGTGTGCTGTAAGTGTTGTGTATGCGTGTGTGGTGTGCATGTGTGGTGTGTGTGTGTATGATGTATATGTGTGGTGTGTGTGTGCGTGTGTGTGGTGTGTGTGTGCGTGTGTGTTCACCTCCACTAGTCAGCACCGCCATGAATGGCTGGGGCTGTGTGGATTTGACATCACTCACATGTGAATGATGAAAACACGAATCAGTGAAGAAATGTGTGCCCATGTGACCTACCTAATCCAAGGCCCAGGAAAGGCACAGGCGACACAGAGAGGGCCAGTCGTCCTTGGTGTCTAATTTCCTGGATTGTGTGTTAAGTTTAGCGTTAGCCAAGAGAGGTCTTGTGCATGTGTACACACGTGTGCATGTGTATGGAGGCGCTCAGTGTGTACACTTAGTGCTGTGTATCTGAGCAGTCATCTCCCAGCCTGGGATGTGACCCACACTTTAGGGTTGGGGCAAGTGCTACTCAGGAGAGAGAAGAGCCCTTTTTTCGCATCCCGGCAGGGCAGCCTGGCCTGCCAGTTCCAATCCACTCCCTTCTCCAAGAAGGAGAGCCAGCCCCCAGTCCCACAGCGGCAGTCACTGAGATAAGAGCCCTGCTCAGGGACCCACCAGGCCCCCTCTCTAATCAGCCCTGGGCACCAGCAATCTCTGAGCCCTACGCCAAGCCACTTTCGGGAGCCACACACACTGGCAGTTCTGCAGCAGGCATGAAAGGGGCCATGTGTGGGCTCGCCTCTGTGGGTAGGACGTGGGCCCCTAGTTTGAATCCCTACCAGACAAGACAGCTACGGAGCAGGGCTGGGGGTGGAGCCTGCACACACACACACACACACACACACCCACTGCCCTGGACTGGCCACGTGCCCCTCAAGCAAGCATCCCTGGCAGAGCTGAGAGGCCCTCCAAGGTTGCAGGGAGGATGTCTGTGTGGACAGACACCCTTAGCATGCAACGGGAGTCCCTTCTGTGCAAGAATGCTGTTAGGCTTGAAGAGGTGAAGGTACCAAGGTGACATGCTTGGCTGGGCTTGGTTTGTTAATATTCATAAACAGAGGTGTCCTTTTCAATGTAAACAACTTGAAGCGTGCTGGTTTTTCTCAAGACTATAGACAAAGGCCTCAAGAAAGGTGCAGACATGAAAAGTCAAAGAAGGCTAAAGCAAAAAAGGCTCCAGATCAAGGAGTACATTTGCTCTCTCACATCACGCACGAGTAAACTGAGATGCCATCAAAGGTCCAAAGTCACACGGGGATATCCAGGCAGAGCCGGGCAGGTGCTCTGGTCCCCCGAGGTCCGCAGGGGAATGCACTGTGTGACCGTGGTCCTGGCCTTGCAGAAGTGAGGCGGCCATATGCTGTGCTCCCTGCAGCAGGTGAGGGCCTGTCATTTCTCCAGCACTGCTGGCCAGCTGGGGAAGCTGGGAGTCTTCAAGCCTGGGGACATGTCGTTCGTCAAGAAGCTTCTGCAGCACGCAGTAAAACGCTGGTTCCAAGCCCAAACGGTGAGAAAACGCAAGCATTCCAGATAGGTTTCATTGCCATCAGAGCTCCCCAACTGGGGCTTCTCAACCATGTCTCCCCTTCCATCTTCGATTTCCAGCTTCGTCCCTCCTTCCCCAGTCCTGCCCCTGTCATTGTTGCGTTGACACCAACAACCAGAGGGACAGCCATCTAGAGCCCTGACCGCTCCCTTCCCTGACCTCGTTACCCTCCAGGTTCATGTTCTCTGCCCTCGCTGATAAGCCTCCACTCTTGCCATCATAAGTGACATGTCTACATTCAACATCCTGGTTTCACTTTTTTTTTAAATTTTATTTATTTATTTGACACAGAGAGAGAGAGATCACAGGTAGGCAGAGAGGCAGGCAGAGAGAGAGGAAGCAGGCTCCCTGCTGAGCAGAGAGCCCGATGTGGGGCTCGATCCCAGGACCTTGGGATCATAACCTGAGCCGAAGGCAGAGGCTTAACCCTCTGAGCCACCCACGCGTCCCAACATCCTGGTTTCAAACATCCTTTCTGACCACACCCAAAGCTGTCCAGGCCACTTGCTCTTACCCTCCCCCGACGGCTACAACCCCTTTTCACTATCCATCACCTTCCCTTCTTCATGGTCTTGTCTATCCTTATCCTTTCAAATACCCTTACCTCCTTGCTCCTCATATCTTACATGGTACTCAGGGGGCAAAACTGCAGACTGTAGTTCAGTCCAACTCTCTACCTATTCTGGGCCACACCTGAGTAACTTACCTGGCCAGATAAAATGACCCACCTGGACTGGCAGGTCACTAAAACTCCAAGGGTCACCCAGGGAGCCAGGCAACTGGACTATATTTTCTATGTGAATTTGCTCCCTGCTCTTTGGGTGCTCTTCCAACACACCTTTTCCAACGGCTCATCATCACTTTACCTTATTTTCAGAAAAAAGACAAGATGGGGCACCTGGGTGGCTCAGTCATTAAGCGACTGCCTTTGGCTCACGTCTCGGGATCGAGTCCCACATCGGGCTCCCTGCTCAGCGGGAAGCCTGCTTCTCCCTCTCTCACTCCCCCTGCTTGTGTGCCCTCTCTCGCTGTGTCTCTCTCTGTCAAATAAATAAATACAATCTTTTTTTTAAAAAAAGAAAAAAGACAAGCAATCAGACTCTTGTCTTCCGCCACCAAATCCCCATGCCTCCCTGCATCTCCACCACCAGTCTTCCTTGCCTGCTGTGAAAGTGGGAACATCCCTGCTGCTTTAGAAGGAAGACTGGTGAACATGTGTTTTGGGTGCACCCCCTCCTTGATTTTTGACAGCTTTACCCCTTTCTCCCCTCTGCTCTGAAACATCAACCCCTCTTTTCTACTCTGTCATTTCCATCAGCAAACAAAGATGCTACAGAATCTCCACCTAAAAATATCTCCTTAAAACAAATCCTTCCTGGGGAGCCTAGGTGTCAGATGGTTAAGCAACTGACCTTGGTTTTGGCTCAGGTCATGATCTCAGGGCTGTGAGCTCAGCTCACATGTCCTGGGATTGAGCCCCGCATTGGCTCCAAGCTCAGCAGGGAAGCTGCTTAGGATTCTCTCGCTGCGTCTCTGCCCCTCCCCCTGTTCTCTCTCTCTCTCTCTAAAATAAATAAGTAAAATCTTTAAAAACAAACAAATCCTTCTCCTATTCAGCATCCTATATTCAGCTCCTGTCCCATTTCGGTGCTGCTTTCAAAGAAAAACTTACAAAAGTGTCAGCTCAACTTGCTCATCTTGGGCTTTTGACTCAGTTACTCTTTGCCTCAACCAACCCATTTCACACCCTCCAACTTCCTTCTAGACCTGCCCTTGTCAAGGCTGCTACAGGTTCTATGGTACAGGACCCCTCACTGAGTGCTTCTCTGACCCCATGTCCTTGATGGCCACCCCTCCTCACCTCTCTTGGCTTCTAGGATGCCATACTCTTTTTTCCTCCTTCCTCACTGGCCATTCCTCAGTTTCCATCACCTGTACCTCTCCTAGATTCCAAATGGTGACAGATCAAACAGATCATTCTCTAACTGAGAAGTCTTTCCAGGTCAGTCCATAGATTAAAATACCATCTATAAGCTTATGTCTCTGTCCATTTGGGTACCTCCAAGCCTGACCTCTTGCCAGAACTCTAGGGGTGTCTGTCTGTGCTTAGGATATCCATATTTAGATCATTTAGATGACAGGACACCCGATATTTCTCCCTAAACCTGCCCCTTCCACTCACACCTCGATCTCTCCTGTCTTGGGAAATGTTACAACAATCCACTAAGTTGTTGAGCTGCATATTTAGGAGTTTTTCTTGCTTCTTTTCCTTCTGCTATCTTGTCCAAATTACGAGCACGTTCTCTTGCTTGCAGTCTCAAATATGTTGCAAATCGTCCATTTCTCGTCCCCTTCCTCACCATCACCATCTCTTCCCTGGACCGCTGCAACAGCCTCTTAATTGGTGTCTTGGCTTTCTTGGCTGTCCCCCTACGATCCGTCTTCCCACCCAGCAGCCAGAGTGATCTTTCAAAATGCAAACCAGGGGATGTCACCGCTGTGCTTAGAACTGTCACACTACCCTGCTTATATCTTTCACAGCAATTATCACAGCTGCTGATTACCTTTTTTGTCTTCTTCTTATTATTCTTTTTTTTTTTTAAGCAAGATTTATTTATTTATTTATTTATTTGTTTGTTTATTTATTTATTTATTTTAAGGATTTTATTTATTTGACAGAGAGAAACATAGCCAGAGAGGAAACACAAACAGGGGGAGTGAGAGAGGGAGAAGCAGGCTTCCCGCCGAGCAGGGAACCCGATGTGGGCTTCGATCCCCGGTCTCCAGGACCATGACCTGAGCGGAAGGCAGTCGCTTAACCAACTGAGCCACCCAGGCGCCCCTTTTTTTTTTTTTTTTAGAGATTTTACTTATTTGACAGAGAGAGACACAGCAAAAGAGGGAACACAAGCAGGGGGAGTGGGACAGGGAGAAGCAGGCTCCCCGCTGAGCAGGGCGCCCAATGCGGGGCTCGATCCTGGGACCCTGGGATCAGGATCTGAGCCAAAGGTAGATGCTTAATGACTGAGCCCCAGGCGCCCCCTATTCGTCTTCTTTCCTGTTGTTCATCTCCTGTGCCTGGAATAAAAGCTCAGGGGTCAGGCACCTGATCCACTAGTACAGGCTTGACCCGTTGTGGATAATCATCACCATACTGCTCCCTAAATTAATCAACACTTTTTTGGGGAGGAAGGACTTATAATGTAATCTCGGGTCCAGGATACATTCTCGTGGTCAGCAGAATCTCTGCACATTAGAGAGACAGAAAGACGAGATGTGCTTTAAATAGGCACCAGCCCTGGCAGAAGCCAGGGAAGACAGGGCACTAGGAGAACTCCATCTCTGCAGAACCTTTTATCGCCCTCAGAAACTGAAAGGCCCTAAATATAAGCCAGTCATTAAAGATTCATGAGCTCCCACCACAATCTATCAGCACTGTGGAAATCGGAGACGTCCATCATGATGGACACTTTGACATTTGTCCCGAATCAATCACTTTTTGAGGTCAGGATGACCAGGACAATACTCCAGAAACACAGGAGGCTTCCCCCTTCAAGCAGGGATTCTGTCTTGCTCTCCAGTGCAAACAGAATACCCACGAGCCACCTCCACAGCAGTAAGGCTGAAAAAAGAGGTGTTTCTGGCTGGACCCCTTTCCCTGTGTGTCTTCAGGCATCACAGATGCTCACTGTCCTTTTTTCCTGGGGCTTATTTTACTTAATCTCCATTTAGGAGAGGTTCTCAGCACTTTTCCTGTGGCCACGAGATGTTTTGATCCAAAGAGCTACTGTAGAGAGCGGCAGTAGAGGGGATCAGCCTGAAATAATGCCATCATTTGACATTTTACAGAAATTATGTTGATTTATAATTTGGGCTCCTAAATTCAAGAAAATCCAAACTTCTACAGATGGTGAAAATATGGGATTCTACTTTCGCTAATGAATAGGATGAGGAACGGGGGAAGTCACGGCATGTCTGTAGACCTTAGTTTCTTAATCTGTATAACGGGCACACTCTCTCCTTTTTTTCCTCCCACCTCAGCTTCGATATATTTAAAGGCTTGCTAAAAGGGAAGGCTTAAATTCCCAAGACAAATGTACTCTTGTACACACAATGTGCTATTATTGTTGTTAATTTTAACAACAGTAAGTACTAACAAATAGCCTCCCACTCCCGGAACCAGGCCTGGGAGGAAGAACTACTATGAATCAACAAGTGAGCACACGATGTTCTCCATGGGGTGTTATGAACAAGACAGACCTTCACAGGGTCACCGCTTTCCCAACTGACTTCTTCTCTCCTTTTGCCCCCGTCTTTCTTGGCACACGCGTGAATGGGCTCCCATCCATACACACACCCACTGGCAGTACCTGCATGCAGGTGTTTGTGGGGGGCGGGCATACATGCTTTTGATCGCAGGGGACGGTGGGTAAGTCATAGGCTCCCACAGAAGCAGCTGTAAGGAGGCGGAAAGCCCACCTCCAGCAGCCAGGGTTGGCCCAGAGGCCATGCCTACCCTGACAGCCCACTGTAGTGGCAGCTGTTTACAGCTGTTCACAGGTTCTATTAACCCTTAAAAAGGTCAATAGAAAACCATTAACTTCCCGATGGCCTTGGTGACAGCGTGTCTCCATTTCCTTCCCAGTGTTTGGTGAGTCAGGAGTGAGTGTCCAGGCCTGCGGATGCTGTGCGAATGGCCTGCGATTTTCAGCAGGGCTGTAAGAGGGGACAGAGAAAGGCCCAGGGCTGCCTCCCACCTGCACTGGGGCTGCCTTCCAGCAATTCGGGGAGAACCACATGGCAAAGCCAGTGCAGCCCATGCTGAGCCCCTTCCCCATGCGACCTCCAGCAGGAGAGGATGAGCCCCTCACATTCCTTCCCCTTGCCTTTCTCAGCCCTAATTCCATCTCCAGGCCACCCCAAGCAGATGGGTCTTCTCCTGAATTTCTCAGTCTGCATGTGCAGGAGGGGAGAGGGCTCCTGTCTGCATGTCCCAGCTTCTCAGCAGGGCACTCAGCTGCCCCCGTGACCTGGCTGAGCCCACCCTGGCACTCATTGTGTCTGAGGTCCACACCCTTCTTCTCTCTCCTTCTCCTGCTCCAACGTCTCCTTCATGCTCTGCATTCACCTGGCCAGCTGTTGCAGAACAAATCACGGAAGTACATTGAAAGCTCTCCTGTATCTTAACATTTATTAACAGAAAAACACCACAATGAGGGATCAGTCTTCAGTAGAGGGATTCGGGGGGTTTCTCTGCATGAATATGTGAATATACCCCTTCAACATGATTCCATCCAGATGAAAATGTTAATAATGGAGGGACAATGGTGGGCGTGCATGTCCTGGCAAACAATGAGCTGTCCCCACGTACACTACCTCCCTTGGGATTTACTGGCATTACTGGACCCAGCAAACACTCTTCGAATCTGTCGTAAGGCGAGGTGGACAGATAAGGAGGCAGTGGTGTTTAAGACCCAGGGAAACTGGTAGTGAACCAAGGGTCTCACAAGAGACACTCATGTAAATAAGCATGGAGCTTCCATGTAAGGAAATGCCACACAGTTATTAAAAGCCATGGATGACTTCTCTCTATGTTGACAAGAAAAGGCATCCTTATACATATCGTGGACTGAACGAAAACACAGATGATGGCCCTTGGACAGATGCAAGTTTGTCCATTGGGGAAGGTGGACCCACTGTTCTCACCACTGAGAACATCACCAGTGATCCCCAATTAACAATGGAATTCTTCTAATGGGATCCCAACTCTGTGCGCAGATTCTTTTCAAGGCAATGGTAAAAGGCGCTTGCTTGAAAATGAGCAAGAGACACCTTTTCAGGGAGATGGGCACTGCTAACAGACTTGACCTGAAGAATTTCTCCAAACGCATTTTGGGGAATGCCTGGAACAGCCAGTAGGAGTCCAGACCCAAGGAAGGAAATAAGCTCACAGTAGTCGGGAGGCAAGTCACTCTTGGAATGCTTGGCAGAGCAAGCAGGAACTTGGATTTGCCTGACAGAGACAGACTGGACTACTTTGCAGGAAACCCTGCATCTAACAAAGACTGTGTCACTCGGGGTGCGTGAGGTTATGCTGCAGTGACCTACAACTTGGGATCTCATGGCCTAACATGTTTATTTCTCACTCACATCCCGTGTCCAGGGTGGGTCAGCAGGAGGCCGTGCTCCCAGAAACCACTCTGGGAGGCTTCATCTCAACCCTTGCTCCCACAACCAGCCAAGTGAGGAAGGAGGAAGGCTCTTAGAGCTCCCACATGGGATACCACGCTTCTGCTGAAAACACATCACGTGATCATGCCTGGCTTTGAGGGCATGGGGAAGTCATCTGAGTGCCTGGAGGAGAAGAGGACTGAGACCCTTTGAGGAACAACACTAAGACTACTGCAAAGCTGGGAGGCTGTGGTGAGGCGAGTCCCATCATCTGGCAAGAGGCAGGCTCAGTAGTGTGTAATGGCAGGGATGCAAGAAGGAAAATCTTTGATGAGTGGGGCCAAAGTGGGAGACCATAGGCAGGGGAGCGGGAGGCATATGGCCCAAAGAACTAGGCTGAAATATTTTGCCCTCCATCAGCCCTCCTGAACGCAGCGAGAGCACATCATCCACACTCCAGAAGACAAAGGACACAAACGAGTGCTCTGGGAGGACACCACCTGTCCCCAGAGACTCAGGTTCACCAAAGGACCCAAGGCATGTAGGGCGCCCATGACTGCCCACCTGCTGGTTCCCTGCTCCAAAACACAAGAAGCAAGAAGTGCTTTTTGCATCACTCCCCTGCCACACAGTCTGGGCGGGGAGAGCTCCTTTCCACCTCTCTAAAGTTCAGTTATAAATGCCTCAAGTGCTAGAGCTCCCAAGACCCCCTGGCCACTTCTGATTTTCTGAAAACAGTCATTTTTACCATTCTTCTCTGCTTCCCACTGTTTATTCTTTAGCTGATCTGGCTTTGGTCCGTGACATTGTTGGGCTCTGCATGTGCCCTTGGCATAGTCAGATAAATATGGATTTGGATTTCTGTAAGATCACCCAGTGACTGTTAGCAGGAGAGCATGGAAGAGAAAAGAATCAGGAGTGGGACAGGGCACAAAGCCCCGGAGAAGGAGGGTGCCCCAGGGGTGGGAAGCTCATAGGTTCCATGGGCTGTGGGCTTCTTTTGGTCTTTCAACTGACAGCTGTATCTACACACCAAGCTCCTCTTTTCCCTTGGAAATGGGAACAAAAGAAGGGGGCAGTCACTACTCTCCCCCAGGTTTCAGGGGGTGGGGCAAGGTAAGACATGCACTCTACCACCTAGCACCTGTGCAGGTGTGTGGGATGATCCTAATGCCATCAGTGCCCGTGCAAGCCAGCTTTCTCTGCTAGCAGAGCCTTCTCTGCCTGTGTGCATGGCAGCACTGGATGGCCAGGGAATGAACATCGCTCGGTGAATGATGGGAGTTGGTGGATAAATCTCCTGGCTCCCTTACCTCTCAGGCTGAGTAACACGGAGGCATGTGTTCTACTCTGCCTCCTAGCTCACCCAGTGGGATTGGGCTTCAGCTGTCCAAAGAGGTAACTGGCTGGTTAAAGCAAAATGTATTGGCTGCCTTTCTTCCCTGTCTCACTTCTCCACTCATCCATCAGTAATTCCTGAAATTACCTTTCAAATAAATTACATGTATTTTCAGGGAAAGAGCAAACTGTGCATCTGGGGAAACCCAAACTCAGACATATGAGAACTACTGGCATAGTGGTTAAGATTCCAGGCACCGGGGTCAGAGCATCTGGATTTAAATCCTTGATCAGCAATTTAATATCTGTTCAACCTCCAATACTTTACCTCTTGAGGGTAAGAGGAGAAAGGTACTGGTATTTTCCTCTTAAGACTGCTGCTAGGATATACAGGAGCTATGCAGGTAAAGTACTTAGCCAAGTATCTGGCAAATAAAAAATGATCAAGGCATGAATATTATATTCATACAATATGTATGTGTATCTGTATAACATGTATATGGATATATGGATATATGCACATATATATATGTGTATGCATTTTTCCCCTTCCCATTTTTCTTCTGCTGGAGAAAATAAGAGCCAATCTTTCCACCAAACTTGAGGCAAAGGACAAGGGACGTATCCAAGACCATCTAGAGAACATGAAGTGAAATTAGACTTAGCATCCCAAGCTCCTTCTTGGGAAACAAATAGTGTGAACAGAGAAGCAGAGTCTAGAAAAGCAAGGGATGATGAGTGCATTCCCCAAGTATAGAAGTCATTAGCTTTCCAGAGACCTGAAGACCTGGGTGTAGACGAGAAAAGGTTCATCAGTTCCTCTTTGGCTGAGAAATGAACTTTAGCTTGAGAACAATCAAAGTTGGGTCATCTCTGTCATGTGACTCTAGCAGGAAATGTACATGCCACCCGCCAACCCCTCACCTCCACCAGAACCATCAGGAAAGTCCATGCTACGCAGTTGTTGGCTAACCACTCATCCTGCTCTCCTTTTGCTTCTGAGTAATCTGAGAGCCAGATTCCCCACGATAAGCATCTGGAGGGAAAGACATCAACATAAGACAGCTTACGCTGGGCATGCTCCATCAGTCTCGCTTCAGCTGAGCAAGTGGTTTAAGACACAGCAAGTGAAGGGTCCGCTTGGGTTCAAGTCATGGCCCCACCACAGACTCATGCCGCATCCCCCAGCCTCCGGCCGTAGGGCGTGGCATACTTCATACCATGGACACTTGGGAGAAAACATGCTCTTTTTAAAAGATTGCACCAGCCGGGCAGTGAAAGGACAGACTGAGCTATGTGGGAGCCCTGCTCTCACTGGGTTAGGTGGCAGGTCATTTAGGCGTGCCTAGGTGACTGTCCAGGGTCAGCTCAGGGAGCAAGAAGGACTGGGAATCTCTGATCAAGCACAGGTGTTTCCATAGCACTGGCCCATAGGGTAACTCAGGTTAGGGCAGCACATCATGCCCCTGATCCCCTGGACCGAAAGCTTCCTTTCAGGGCCAGGACTAGTGTGGGGTGAGAGAGGAATCTGGGGTCCAGGCAGCCTTGCACCCGCACACCCAGAGAGGAAGAGTCACCCTTGGTGCCCTTCGATAAATAACACTGACAGTTGGCACCTCCTTATGTTTTGTGACCTAGATGCCCCACTCACCTGGTCCGAGCCCCACCCCTCTTTAACCCCTGTGTTGCCTTGCTTATGCAGAACGGTGGGACCAGCAGCAGCATCACCTAGGAGCCGCCTAGAAATGCAGAACCTCAGTTCCACTCCAGCCCTTCTGAGTCATAATCTGCAGATTAACAAGATGCCAGATGATTCGTATGCGCAAAATTAATGTTTGAGAGCTAGCAGGACTGAGGAGCAGGAATTGGAAGCTCGTCTGGCATTGGCCATCTCTCAGCCTTGGTGGTGCTGGGGGGGGGGGGGGCTGATATCAGGAAGATACTCCCAGGCGTTTGCCGAGTCTCTCTCAACTACTGAAGATCACAAATCTACATTCTAGAGAGACATCGCATTGGTTATATTAAAAGAAATAGTTATTGATCATTTATTAAATATTTAACAAAGCTCACACATTGTATTTGGATAGAAGAACACCCACTCTCTAAAGTTCCATCCAGGACTAAGATCTATTTAATATTGCATTACGTCAATATAATCCATGCAATAAAAATCAATAAATATTTACATGGTGTCTCAAATGTATCCAGAACTTGAAAGAACAATGTGTCAGGCACATGTCCAAGTTCCCACTCCTTCCACAACTGAAAGATATGAAGAATGGTAATGAGTAGATTATTAATATGAGGAAGTCTTGCAAGAAGTCCATTTATACTTGGCTGTTTTACCTGATGGGAGTGATGCTAGGGAAGCACTACCTTGGAAGAAGGTGCTGAAACTGTAACAAGACTGGCCTGGATGTTCAGGGATAGCATCAGTATCTCTTTAAATATGTTGGACTGTATATGCTTTCCATTAAAGGCAACCCAAGTCAATACACGTGTTCACCTAGTCAAGTCAACCAAGACTGATCTATTACCCATCAGGCTTGCACCCTGTAGACCCGAGTCCTCCAAAACCTAAGGATACTCCAATGACTCCTGGGCTCACGCCACAGAGAAGTGAGTTCTAAGCAACTCTGACTATAACACTACTCAAAGGCCACAGCAAGTGTGTCCGCGAGTCCCACGTCCTCCAGTGTCTCCAGGTAACAATTCTTTTTTTTTTTTAAAGATTTTATTTATTTGACAGAGAGAAATACAGCCAGAGAGGGAACACAAGCAGGGGGAGTGAGAGAGGGAGAAGCAGGCCTCCTGTCGAGCAGGGAGCCCGATGTGGGACTCGATCCCAGGTCTCCGGGATCCTGACCTGAGCCGAAGGCAGTCGCTTAATCAACTGAGCCACCCAGGCACCCCTCCAGGTAACAATTCTTAAGTTCATCAAGGTAAGTGCCTTGACAAAGCTCACAGAGCAAAAACTCACCAATTTTTTCCACTTCCTCACAGAATGAAATGTAATTCCTTTTTCAAACATTGATGATCACAGGGTATATATCAACAACATGAATTAGACTGTTTAATCAGCAGTGAAAAGCAGTCAGAGATAAACAAAATATGAAATACCCATACAATGGAACATTGATTAGCCTTAAAACATAAGGAAATCCTGTCACATGCTATATAACATGATTGAACCTAGAGGATATTATGCTAAGTGAGATAAGTCAGCCACAAAAAGACAAGCAGGTGATTCTTCTTCTATAAGGTACTTAGGAGTTCATCACAGTCATAGCAGGACAAAAAGCAGAATGGTTTCTGTCAGGCTGGGAGGAGGACGGGAATGGGGAATTTGCTGTTTAATTGGGACAGAATATCAGTTTTGCAGGATGAAAAACACTTCTGGAGGTGGTTGCCCAACAATGTGAATGTGCTTAATGTTACTGAACATTAAAGAAAGGGTTAATGTAGCACATTTCTTTTATTTTGTGTGTATTTCTTTATTTCATTTTTTCAGTATTCCAAGATTCATTGTTTAAGCCCCACACCCAGTGCTCTATGCAATAGGTGCCCCCAGTACCCACCACCAGGCTCTCCCATCCCCCCACTCCCACCCCTCCAAGACCCTCAGTTTGTTTCTGAGTCCAAAGTCTCTCATGTTTCATCTCCCTCCCCAATTTACTCCACTTCCCATTTCCTTACCTTCTCCTACTCTTTGGCTTGCTTATTTATTTATTTATTTTTACTGTTACTTAATTTTTTTCTTTTTTTTTTTTCAGTGTTCCAAGATTCATTCCCCATTCCCCACACCCAGTGCTCTCTATATGTAAAAGAACAGGCCTGTTAAAAATTTTTTAAAAACCAGCCTGGATTAATGCGGAATACAACACTGGAGTTGGTTAAAAGTAACATTTACATAACTACACTTAAAGGCTGTGTAGGAAGCCTGCCTCTGACTTCATTCAAGTGAGCCCAAGAAAGGAGGGGACGCACACAGACACACACGGACACAGGTGTGTGCATATGCGGACACGTGTGTTCGTGTGCACGCACGTGTGGGAGAGGCAGGTCTGAAGCCACCCTTTGCACAGAGCGTAGAAGGAATGAGTCCCGAACGCGTCTGGACTGATGAGGGCGCCCCGCCCACCAGGTGAGCCTAAGAGGATGATTACATGACTGCAGAGTGTGTGCAATCTAGATTTTTCTGGGGAGGAACAATCTGGGGAACAAATCCACTGCGACTCCCCAGATTCTCTGGGGTTCTCCTGGGGGCACCTAGTCCTGAGGCTCTGCCGCCTCCCAGCCTCTCGGCTGGAGCCACACTCTCCGTTACCACAAGCTGGAGGAAACGTGGAGAAGCTGTGTGGGATTCTTTCTCTGGGGACTGCCTGGCTTGCTCTCTCAGCTGACTCCCTCGCCCTCCTCCAGATGGAGCGACAGCAGAGTCACAGGCGCAGAGAATATCTGTCCTCCGAGGAGACTTTGGTCCCATGGGGAGTGATCTGTGGCCATCAGGATGCACACATTTGCCTGGCTTCACGAGACAGTGCAGAGAGCCTGTTTTAGGGCAGAACACCGGGAAGCTTCCCCCAGTCTACCACTTCTCAAATATGCCTAGCTATTAACATTTCAGAGGGTAAAAAGTAGGACAGATTATTTCATTGGTGTTCTTCTATTCACTAAAGTAAAACATCTAAATTGTTAGAATACACATTTTTTCCAAACAGAATTTAATAAAGTATTTCCATTTTGAGTAGAAAAAAAAGGAGGCCATGAATAATTTATAGTATAGACAGAATTTGTATCATGCCGAAGGAAGGAAGGATGGAAGGAAGGACGGACGGAAGGACGGAAGGA